>JAXBDA010002742.1:0-40023 GCA_036023075.1 Gaultheria prostrata | reverse complement strand
CATTTCCTTTTTGTCTTTATTCAACCTGAAATTACCAAATTGCCCTTCATATGAAAAAGGTGACTCTTGAAGTAAGGGTAATTTGGTAATTTCAGGTTGAATAAAGACAAAAAGGAAGTGTGTGGGGATAAAAGGGGGGTGTGGAAATCATTTCCCTATACATATATGTTATCATAAAGGTTCAAAATGCTACATTAGCAACGGATTAAAATAATATCTTCCAATGCAAGTAATTAGCCTAATCATTTAATTCTCTGGATATTCCTTCCATTCATTGTCTTTGTACGTCGCATCATAATAAGATAAAGAATATTTAAATTAATCTCTTAATTCCAATTCAAGTAATTAGCCTAATCATTAGTAATTCTCTAGCATTCAATTAAGAGGGATACTTACGTTGTGAAGGATATAATTAAGTGGTGTTTGTAAGTAATAAAATTGCAAGATATTAGAGCCGACGTCATATAACAATTTCTGTAGGATAGCCTTATTATGTACTCCATTAATCTACTAATAAAGAGCATCTCCATCAACCTAAGCTGATGGACAGCCATTTTGGCAAGGAAATCTTATTTTGGTTAGCTAGAAATAATACCAGCACCCAACAATGTAGCCATTTGAAGAAAAGTAAAAAAAAAAAAAAAAACGTCAACAACATCTTCCTCGCACGGGCGCGTGCGTCACACGCGCCGAGAGTAGATCTCACTCTCTAGCACGCGCCTCCTTTCTCCGGCGCGTGCGACCACCACAGTACTCCGACGACGACCGGCTTAGTGAGTTAGTCGAGAGGGGGTCTAGAAGCTATCCATAGCCCTAAACCCCAAACGTCTCTGCCGAGACTCGAACCCTGGTCTCGCTTATGGGAGAACCATGGTATAACCGCTAGGTTACAAGCCCTTGGTTTTTTTTTGTTACTTACTGGTGTAGAAACTAGTGAAGAATTATGTTTTTAATTTGCACAATATATTTCAATGAAAAACTAGTGAGAAAGTTGAAGACGTGGTTCCCACGGCTCCCACGATATTTCTGCTAATTGAACGAAATACAAATGCAAGAAAGTTGGGATTTCTCTTGTTTTTTCACTTAATATTCGTCAATACCTTATAATTTAATCATTATTAAAGAAAGTAAATCATACATCTCCTATATATCAAGGAGTTTTTTCTGGGCTAACTTGTACAACAATATCTCAATAAAGGGCCGTAGAGCTAACACAATTTTAATAGGGCTCACAATGTATGACAGAGAAGATTATTGGGGCATTAATTGTCCGCACAGTATTCAACAAACTTTCACTCCACGAGCTAACGTAAATTTCATTCGTTAGTCTGAAAATTATTTGGAGTAAATAGACCATCAGGACCGGCTTCAGGACAAAGCCCAGAAAGTCTGAGCTTTTGGCCCCCAAGTATATTTAGCCTTTAGGTATATATAGACCCATCTTCCAGTCAGGGATTCCTGACTAGAAGCTTTTGGGTATTTTGAAGGTTTTAAAAATTGTTTTGACAAAATTCAAACCGTCAAATGTGTTTAAAACGTGTTTTTAAGGGTCCCCGCGAGAAATCATCAAAAACAAATACCGGGAAGACCTTGATCCGAGCAGTTTTTCACAAAAACTATACTTTTACAGTTATGTGAAAAACTGTTAGGATCAAGCCCTTCCCGGTATTTTTTTTGATGATTTCTCGCGGGGGCCCTTAAAAACACATTTTAAACACATTGGACGGTTCGGATAATAAAAAAAATATCGAGAACGTGGAGGTCCGGAGCCCGGACTAGAAGTGCTCCCTATATATATATATATATATATATATAGTTCAACTAGTTTTTGTATACAACTAGATATAAATAAGCCCAGTCCAATACAAAGTTGAAATTAATCTAATATTATCTTCGGTCAACATTCAATATGTCTCAAGAAAGCTTAAATGGATTGGTTATGTTATCCGTTGAGAAAGATTTGATGAAGAAGCTTGACTATCAAGACTTAATTACTACTTTTGCAATAAAAATTGAAAATAGATCGATCTTCAAATATTAGATTTTCAAGTGTTCTACGGATTTGTTTTTTTGTTTCTGCTACGATATGAACTAATTTTTGCATCGGATAATTTTTTGTAATGGTTGTTTATGATGAATATTTATTGAACAAAATTAGCTTGAAAATATATAGAGACCCATTTTATGAATATTTAGTGAACAAAAGTGGACAACACATCTCTCGCCGTCCAAAAGTGTTTTTCGATGATTCGGATTAATTTGTGGGAGTATCACATAGAAGACTATGCATTACAAATACGAAAATAGAGAGCATGGGACTTCATGTGTTCGTTCGTGACACGCGAAGAGGGTTGAGTAGCATCTCACAAAAGAAATTAGCTTGGAGGGCTAGATTCAAGTTTTCAATTCTTATCGGAATCTGTCATAACACTTTTTCACTATCTCTCTTAAAATTACGTGGTGTTAGGAAGAGATTCAATTAAATCATTTATGACATTCGATATATATCATACCTACAAATCTGTTTTTAGAACGGTTGTATGAAGCGGTATTATGTAACCAAATTTATAAAGACACTCCGAACTAATAGGACCATTTAATAGCTCAATCTTGTGGAGGTATTTATGGATTGGTTTAATTACTTTGTTGGTGCAACCTACTTTTCATGGGAAGCATGATGAGTAATTATTACACCTCACAGGCCACACCATAATTTTGATGGCACACAATCTTTTTCACTTTCCCAACTTTCTTTTTCTTGTGGGGGAGAGAGTAAAGGATGATAATTAGGTGGTGGTTTTTCATAATTTTCTTGAAAAAGTTAGTGGTGTCTTGGAGCTTTCAAATCTGAATTCTGTGCCTTTCGATTAATGACTTAGATAAGGTCTAGTTTTGTCCAACAACTTCCCTTGAATATATCATGCACGAGCACAATAATGGGATGTGATTTTAGTGATCATCAAATTATCAAAGAGGATCAACGAGCTTAATATTGATGTAAATTATCACATTGTTATAGAGAACTAGAGGCGGGGCACGTATAATGCATGTGTAACTCAAATCCTAAGAACAATAACTTGAGGAGCCATGTGTTCTGGTTTTGGGTTCGGGTTCTCAAAGGCCAGAATCCATGGGGCGTTGTGGTTAGGGCATATTACCAAGCCAGGTAACGGAAAATTATAGAAAGTGGGTGAAGTTGTGGATATTTTGTTTTGTAAGTTGTAACTACGGAGTATAATAGTTTACATATTTGTGCTGAAAGTATCAAACAAAATATAATTGGAAGAAAAAATGTGGGTGAGTCTCAATTTTGAGCACATACCGATTGTTCTTCTTTTATAAATAGAATAGATGTACACAATTCATTTAATTCAAGCATCTTATCATGTGCTCTTTGTACAAGAAATTCAACAAAACCCACAAATTATGGCGTTAAATCTTACCAATGAAAACCTTTCTACCAAAAATTATAGAAATTTTCTCAATTCCGATGAGTAGAATATTCGATGATTAGAAGCATTTATGTACCCTTTTTAGATTAGGTAGAGTTGGTGCACTATAAGCTACCAAACGTCGAAACCAACTAGTGTCAAACAAAAAAATGGTTACGAAAATTACATACTTAGAACATAATCAGATCTAAGATATGGAATATGATATGCGTACACGGTACACCACACTGGTGTACCCCAAGTGTACACCAGCCCATCTCAATTGTCCAAAAGTTTTTTGGATGTTCCGAATTTTTTACAAACTCTTTGCGAATGTTCCGAATTTTTTACAAACTCTTTGCGCAAAGAGTTTATAAAAAATTCGGAACGTCCAAAACTCTTTTGGACAATTGAGATGAGACCAGTATAGTACTGTACTTATAGACGCGTTGTTAAGATATTGATGGACCACTACTGTTTTCAAAATTGTGGAAGCAAATGATTTGAGTCAATTGTTTTGAGAGTATGGGGCCGCAGTGATTCCTATTATTTTGCACAAAGATTGTCCATGTGCATTTTGTTCGGAAGACAGCATTCTTAAATGATAAAAGAAAAAGAAACAAAAGTGAAAGACAGAAAGAAAGTCTAGGGACCATCTTACAAAATAAAAAAAAGTCTGGGGACCGTTAATGATTTCCAATTTCCCCCCTTTTGTTCTCCTTCTTGTTTGAATTGCTGGGCATCAAAAGTAAAGCCAGCTTGATCATTGTTCGAAGCTGGCCATTTGCCATGTCTCAACTAAGGTTGGCGAGGCCTTCTGATACCGGACATAGACAACTCATGGGACGGAACTAGGATTCACGTAGTGGGGAAGCTAAAATGTAGAACCTGTAATTCCACATATTTACATATGGGTGTTGAATATTAAATTTCTCTTACAAGTAGTTTGAAATTCAAGTATGCAAAAGAAATAATATTATATAAAAAAGACAGCCATTTTCTATTCATATTTGGGGAAACAGGCCTATATACATATAAGAAAATATTTTTTGGATATATAGCCACTATTAATGTTAAGTCTGGGGAGGCCGATATAGTACATTGTGATTATAAAGCAACTCTAAGGGTTCTATGACTGGTTCTATAACCATAACATGGCACCAATTTTACAATTAGGAGCTCCAATTAATGGTGATGAAAAAGGGATTGGAAAATGGCAAAACTGTAAATTTAAAACTATTTGGTTCTAAAACAAAATCAATGAACGAAGGGGGACATTCCATAATTTAGCCCCAAAACATTTTTTTTTTCTTCCAAATTAGAAAAATAAGTATACTCATTTTGCAACTACGATTGACGTTTCTCTAATATGCACATAGTGATTCTAGCAAAGTTGGGGGTGGGCCCGGCCTCGCCACCCTACCTTCACCTCCTCCTCTGGTTGAACCCCAATATAGTTGTTAGTCTGTACATGTCTGAATTTACGCCTACGTAACCTTTTTATATTCCACGAAACTTAAAAAGTCTGTTTAGACATCTCTGATAGGAGTATATAAATATGTTATTCATAATTTTTAAATTTCGGAGGCGGGAATAGGAAAAGGTAAAGGCCAAAGGAGTTGAACCGAATTGAATAAAAGAGGAAAGGGACTGGCCATGGCCAGCTTGAAATTGTAAAAACATGAATTAGGTAGTGATAGCTACTGAATCACCAAGAGAGAAAAAAAGAAAAAGAAAAGATTATTGCAGGACATACGCTATATCAAAGTTTGTATCAATCAATACTTTATACAAATGTATTTTGCCTACAAAAGCCTCCAAAATTCAAATCCTCAATTCTAAACCCTCCTTAAAAATACGGTTTGTTTTTGCTTTTCCAAATTAATCCCACGTTTCCATTCCACTAGCGTTATGTCCCCGTGCATTGAACGGACTTAACACTAGTAAACAAATAATGGTGGAAACAATTAAATCTGCAGTTTGTGGTGAGTCGAGGGTTACTATCAAATGGTGGTTGGACTTGGAATCTCTCAGTTTTTAGTTTTTTTTATTTTATTTTATTTTCCCCTCACAACAAACAAGGTATTTAAATCATTGGCGATGTTAAAGCTTTTTTGTTCCATCTGCCATTAAGTTCACATCAATTTAATTTAATTTAATGACGCCTCAACAATATGGTAGGGGTCAACCACCAAGAAAATTTGTCCGTTGAAACCAAAATTTCAGCAATGGTCATGTGCTTGAATTGTCTCCTGGCACATGTATATGATAATTAGATTCTCATTTTCGTAAATAGTGGCAATCTGACCGTTACTGTAGGTTGGGTACATGATCATATGGTGTTACCAGAACACTAGATAACCTCACCCAGTGTAGGTGTTTTTTCCCCCTCTAGATTACCTATAACCCCAATTTGATCTATTATTATTATTTATTGGTCATTCCTCATTCCTAATCTATTACACGGGGAGGGGGAATGATACTCGATCCCGAGATGCAGTGTGAGACATTCAAGAGCTCTACCGCATGAGTTAGCCACCACTTGCAATTTGATCTATTACGAAAGGTATGAACTTCGTCTCCATAGGATTTGAACTCACAACCTTAGTGTACTTGAGTGCAATCTCGGGTTGGAAAATAAAATCAAGGGCTGGTAGTGGGCTACAATAGGTTTTTGGTCCAACTTAGTCTATGACTATGTGGCTCAGAACATTGGGCTCGTTAACCAAAGCCCAGGGTTCTCCTAAACTATGGGCTTTATGTCCCTTACTTTTTGACTATGAAACCTTGTATTATATGAATTTAGGGTCCTATCAATACAATTAACTACGGACCATCGAACTTGAGGAGCCCTTTTCCTTCACTCTTCTTTTTTAGCCGATGTAAGTTAACCGCATGGACCACCGATGGTGGTAGCCAAATGGTCAAGGTGTCTCACATTTTCAGGAGAGGCTTGGTTTCGAGTCTTGCCAGTGGCAAGGGATTGTGGGGACACTTATGCTCACTTGTACCTAGGTGGTGCCATGGTGACTGTCTGTCCTCGCGGCTAGTAGCTATGGCTCGAACCGGATATTTCACTAGCAGATCGCAACGTCCAGGGGTTTCTACACTGATTGTCTCCTCCCACTCTTGTTTTCGATAAAAAAAAAAAAAGAAAAGAAAGAAAGAAGAGTAAACCACATGGCCCTTCGATTGAGAGCCCATGTGTTGTACACCCATTATCGGGCCCATTTATATCCTTTAACTTTAGCTGAACCGATTTTTTTTTTGGCTCGCGAGGAGGTGACGACTCATGAAAAAAGTTCAGTTTGACCAGTATTTACTAATCCATGTGATCGAAAAACGTTTACTCTAAGATTACTTCTTAAAAATCATTCTAGCTTTTATTTTTTTCAAAACTAATTTGTTCCGATCATATAGCTACCTGAGCCAAGATTTTATCTTTGTGGTGGCGAAAATATATATATACTTAAAAAATTTAATAGTGCCGAATCTAACTAACTTGTTCCGATCACATAGCTACTTAAGTCAGCAGGTCGAAGTTGACCCTACAATAGTCTCAAAGTTCATGCATAACATTGAATGGGAGAGCAATATTTGAGATCTGAATTTGGAAAGAAATTTGTTCACCATTGTCAAAAGAGAGTGAACAAAACCATCACCCTGATTGGTTGATCTGTTGAAGTGGTGTGTGGTCCACAAAAAATGACATGGATCCTACTACAAAGTGATGTCATGCTTATCAAAAAGTGTATTGATTCCGTGGATCACATACCATTTCAACCAATCGGAGTGAACAAATTTTTTTCCTCTGAATTTGGAAACGGTTGTGCATTGTATGTCATCCAACTGTTACAACAAGCAGATAACAATTTTCATCCTGAATCATTTTTTTATTGCGCATTTGACCCCTAAATGTTTAGTCAAATTAATTGATATATAATTATATATCATATTGGAATTTTATTGTCTATTTATTATTAACTAATTACGTGTAAAATGAGATAATTGATTAACATAACTTGATAAATAATAAAAAGAAATGTTTATAAATGAATACATCACTTTAATACTCCAATAATCATTTTAGAATCATACTTCAAGTTATAAATGAACCTTATTTTGATAAGTATATTAATTTTGGAAATTACCGAACTACCCTACACCTTAGTAAGATTACTATTTTACCCCTTAGAATTATAATTTGCATAAAATGCATCTATACTTGTTTAAAAATCATCAAATTAATCACGCGTTGTTAAAATTACCTAAACACCTTTAAAATGCAACATTTTACCAAAAAACCCTTTACCATAGTAAAATTACCATTTTACCCTTGGAGATTTATAATGTACTGTATAAAATACACACATTGTTGGGCCTGGAGTGCCGCCATGGATTTGGTAAGACAATGTCACCCCCTGTGACCGCTCTAAAAACAGATTTGTTGGTGCGATGTCGAATGTCATAAAAGACTTAATTGAAACCCTTTCTAAAGTGATTTTAGGAGAAATAATGAAAAAGCGGTTCGATAATTGGTATCAAAGCGGATCGCTCATAATTTGTGGGAAGTTTTTCCTAGAGCGAATCTTTGTTATTTGATTTGCTAATATGGTTTCACCCAAAAAAATCAATATTGTCAGTAGTTCCTCATAGTTCTATGCGCTTTAATTTTCACCTTGTTTGGAAGGGTTTTTGAGAACCGGTTCTCAAATCCCTTAAAAAAGAAAGGATAGAAAATCCATTGGGGAAACCGAATAAGGGAGGATTTTCGCAACCCTGTTCCGAAAACCCAAACGAACAAGAATGTCCCATGTTGCTGGGTATTTTCTTTCTGCCGTCTTCATTCTCCACACACATGCACTGTAGTGCTTCCTACCAATTAGATGATGGAGTATTATTTTTGTTTTCCGCCTCAGATCACGTTTCTTTTTCCTATGGGCATTCATGTTTTTTATATGGGTTCCAAGTTCGGGTTTCGATACCCAGATTTCTCAAACCAAACCGTTGGAATAACTTTAAAAAATAGGTGTCAATTTTGGGTTCTGTTTGTTCGATGTGGTACTGCCCTATAATTGATTTGACATTATCTTAAAAAAGAAATTGGTGTTGGATTTGAGTTGAGAAAAAAAAAATTGGTCTTGGATTTGAGTTGAGAATGATAATCTTCATTTTTGTGTAGTTGCATGCCATATGTTTTAATGAGTATGAATTTTTTTACTCTTAATTTCACACTCCATGATACTTCTATATGTAAGAAGTTTTGGATGTTATAGGCATGATACTTGATATTGTTATTCGCACTCATTCGTGGCTATGATGGATGGGTTCTCGGTTAGGGGTCTTGTTCTCGTGAACTTGATGTGTATCTTATGATTTACTTTTGAGATTGACATATGGTTAAAATTCCAAATGTGATGTTGAATTCCATCCTGGACCATTTACTTTAAATTTATTTATTTATTTTTTCTCCATTTACCCCTCCTCATTGTTGAGTGATTGACTTGAGGAAAGGGCTACCTTTAAGGTGAAAACCCTAATTGTGTGCAAGCCACCGATGATAGTGCAAAATGCAAATAGAAAAAGTCATTCGCATTGATGAGGTTATTTCAAAAAATGAGAGTTTATAGAAAAGGGGGGCAATACGAAATAATGTAGTATTATTATTGGACCACTTGCTTAGTAACCGGTCATATTTGGCTCTATCCAGTCCGAACGGTCGCCTCAAACGGCAAGTGGGGTAAAAGAGAATACATTGTTAAAAGAATAAAAAATTAGCTGCTGAGGGGGAGCTTCACAAGTACTTATCAATAAAAAATCATCGGGGACCTAGCTTGGTTTGACTTTTTTAGGGGGAGTCATTTTGATATGCATATTGTACATGAGAATATAGGTCCTTGATTGAGTCATCTTGACTATTTGGTCAATGAAGCACACACTCACCATTTCATTTGTCAAGTATCGTGGTGTGTTGCATTCTAATGTCTTGCTTGTGGCTTTCAACATTGAGCATGTACTTTGATAGTTTAAATATTCATTATCATTGATGTATATGGAAATACTTGCTCAATGCTGATAGATTGCTCTAGTTTTATGCTCTTCTATTTGTGAAGTTTATTGTTTTTTGGGCATCTTAAGTTGTGCAACTTCTTGAATATTTTGATTGTATTTATTCTAATATACTATCGCACCTCATGGATTTTATTTGAAAATTTATGCTTGTTGGCTTATCATGCCCTATTCAACCTTTGTCATTCCATGACAAAAAGGGGGAGATTGTGATTCTAATGTGTTTGAATGTTGACCTTTTGATGCAGCTTTCGATAGACAGCTCTCATGTTAGGGATAGATTTCTTTTGAGTGTGTTTTGTCATGGAAGTGCCAAAAGGGGAGACTGTAAGCTCCAAAAATCCGAGCTTCTTGTGTTGGCAATTTCAATGACAAAACACACATTTTTTGTATCCCAATTTATCGAGTTGTATTTTTATCTTTAGAATGTCTATTTAGGAAATGAAAGGAAATCAATGTTATTTTGTATAAAGATATCGAGTTTTAAGGAAAGTCTTTCTAATTGATTTTGATGGAGATTTTACTGAGCAAAAAGTCTAGCAACGATACTCGAATTCCAGCGGCTATACATACATGTCAGTTAGGTCAGAATTATTTGAGGCACCATTCTCCCTCTCCCAAAGGCAAAAAAGACCTAGAAACATATATAGAATTATTGGAGCGTATTTCTTCAATTATGCTAGGAGTACAAATACGATATCTGTATTAATGAAGCGTTAATAGATCTCCAAGAGTTTTTATCTTCAACAACACAACCACAACTTTGAGAGAAGACCTACGAAGGATTCCTAGGCTATACAAAGTCCTTTGGTGGATTCCGGGAGGCAAACAGAAGGCTTGTGGATTCAAGACAGCGGCGGTCAAAGCACTGGGCGTGGTGAGTAACGCCTGATGAAAAGCAAGCGCACCGAGTAGCGCTATCCTTATAATCTCTTTTGAAAGTACTACATGCCTTAGAAATTTTTGTCTATCAAATCCAAAGGCAAAATGATGCAGGCTAATAATTTATAATCTATAAATATAGGAATTATATTCTATTAGTAAAAACATTTTATTTTAATCAAGACTTTCTATAAATATATTTAATTTCCTTGTTTGTTTTAATCTAGTATTCCTATTTTGTAGGTTGCTTGGTTGAGAAAAATTAGGGTTAATTTTATTACATTATATTTTATTTTCCTTTTAATATTTTATCATTTAGGAAATTTCTTGTATTGCCGCTTGTTTCGGTAAGATTTCTTTTATTCTCTAGTATTCAAACTTGAAATATTTCAAATCTTTTTATTTGGTAATTGTTTAATCAATTAGCGATATACCGGGATTCAGCTTCCTGTTTTGCAGATTCTTTTCGGTCTTAGTTTTCTAGTATAAAAGGAGTTGTAGGGTGATATTATAAGGTGGTTGTTTATGAATAAAGAAAAACGAGATTATTCTCAAAATTGTTTGTTCAAAGAGGGAGTACCTCTGGCTCAAACGTGTTCGTGTGTTCTTCTTGCAAATTAGTTTTCCTGCATCACAAAAGAAGAAACCCAATGCCATATAAAACAAAAAATTTCCCATGAGACCACTAATTAACATGAAACGTAAATGAAATGCATATACCTCTTGTTATCGAAATCCAAGCATTTTTCATGGCAATGGCTTTTCAACAATTCTTGATCCCTCGGGCGGAGCATATAGACTTAATCACTAAAAGACTTCCCAAACCCAAATGGAAAAAGAACAAAATACAGACTCCAATGGTTTGTCGGAATCCAAAAAATGCTAATAACACCAACACATAAGCGGAAGATATGATTAGATTGTTAGGGAATGCCTTGGGCAATGCTATGTCTTGGGCTGTGACGTTCTAAAGATAGGCGTGGCGGATGGAACTGAGTAGATGAGAGAGTCGTGGATGAGAGCACCATACTTTTTGACTTAGAAATTACCAGATTTCATAACAATGTTAAGTGTTACAAAAAAAACTCGGCTTATCTACCATTTTAGTCCCTACAAAATACACCAAGTTTCAATTTCATCCTTACAAAATATTTTGTGTCAATTTCGTTCTTATAGTTTCAAACGAATTTCAATGTTGCCCTTCCGTCAAATTAATGACGGAAAATGCTTATGTGGCAAACGGAAAATGCTTAAAATACCAAAAAAATGTTTAAAATACCAGAAAAAATTATTATTCTACAAAAAATGATAAAAATTACTAATTTTTTAAAAAATACCGGAAAAAAGTCACTAGACGAAAAGTTTATGAAATTTTTCTAATGACTTTTTTTGGAGATTAATCATTCCTATCGACGAGATGAATCTGAAAATATAAAAATATGGGTCAAAGTTAAATCAAAATTTCATATAAGACGACACTTGATATAAAAAAAATAATAATAATAATTTCTCTCGTCGATAAATATAGGCCAAATTAGACAAAAAGATTTTCCAAAGACGAAAGATTACCAAATAGCTATTTTTTTTTGTTATAAAGTGTCGGCTTTGGCCAATGGGTGTTTTAATTTCTCCAACCTTGGTTGGGGTCCTCTCTTTTTTCCCTCCAACTTGATGTACCCAGGGGCGGACCTAGGCGGTGCAAGGGGGATGTTTGGCCCCTGCACTCCCCCCAATTTTCTACATATTTTTAGTATACTTTGAGATTTTTTTGTAAAATTACTGAAGAGTGGCCCCCGCAAATTACGCAAAAATGACAATTCTGCGTCCGCCACTCATGTACCTATTGTCAAATTTTCTTCAACAAATTTTATTGCCGTTCCAAAAAAAAAAAAAAAGTGTCATCTTATATGAACTATTTTAAATTCAACCATATTTTATACTTTTCTGATTCCTCTCGTCGATACGAATGATTAATCTCCAAAAAATAATTAGATAAATTCCATAAACTTTTTGTCTAATGAATTTTTTCCGGTATTTTAAAATTTTCGTCATTTTTTTGGAGATTAATCATTTTTTTCCGGTATTTTAAGCATTTTTCTATTATTTTAAGCATTTTCTGGTATTTTAAGCATTTTCCGTTTGCCACATAAGCATTTTCCGTCATTAATTTGACAGAAGGGCAAAATTGAAATTCGTCTGAAACTGTAAGGACGAAATTGACATAAAATATTTTGCAAGGATGAAATTAAAACTTGATGTATTTTATAGGGACTAAAATAGTAGATAAGCCTAAAAACTCTCGTGTCCAACATCATACTGATGTGATCATTATGAACTGTCCATTGCTCGTAATGTAAGGGTTAGTATGTAAGTAACCAAAGGCGGAACATAGGCATGGCTGACGTGGGCTATAGCCTAGGTGGGGTGGAAAAAAAGGAAAAAAATAATATGTAAAATTATGGATAATTGATTTTCACACACCCCAAATTATTATCTACACCTCCTTTTTTGTCTTTCATTGAAAATTTTTTTGTGTAAAAAATTCACTAAAAAAAAAAAAAAAGGTGTGGAAATCACTCCCCAAATTATAATCTCAATATATTTTAGCTCGCGTCATTTTTGTGTGTGTTGCCCCAACCCATTCATAATGAAGCATCTGAAAACTAATGGAGAGGAAGAACTAGGTTCCCCACTAGCCCAATACAAAAATTCCTATTTAGGGTAAGATCCAAGGCAGAAGTAGCACTCAGTCACCAACCCCTCAAAAGAAAATGATCATTATTCGTCATCACTTTTTTCCCTTTTTTTTTTTTTTTTTTCTTTTCCACGTCTCTATAATTAAGCTTTTACGTGGAAAAGAAAAACTTTTTCCACAGTTGAAGGATCATCATTTTTGGTTGGACCTTTCTCTTATGCAATTGGTCACACGCATCTCCTACCAAGGAATAGCATTCCCCACTTACAACGTTTGAGCTTTATTTCCGCGTTTGACACAACTTTAACATTTAGTTTTTTATTTTAGTTTATTTTATTTTGGTGACAAATATCAATTTTGCTCTTTTTTGGTGAATTTTAATCAGACGAATTAATTTTTATAATCCTGAAAGCTTTCGTAACATTCATTTGCATATATGGACTCCAGAAAATGCAATAGCTACTCGGGTTATGAATATTAAGAGTTTTTTTTTTTTTTCTTTCTTTCACAGTTTTTATCGTATCCTGTTTATTAGAGGTGTTATACAGCTAGACATATCGGGAATTTCCTACATTTTTTGAAATTAATTATTAGAGGTGTTATTCAGCTAGATATATTGGGAGTTTCCTACATTTTTTTGAAATTAATTAATTTTCCTCATGCCAATTGAGGTTCTCCAAACATATGCATAGCATGTTTGGGAGCCATTTTTTTCCATTTTCCCATTCTCACTTTTTCTTTTTGGCTATTTGGGAGAAATGTCCCATTTCATTATCAGAGAATGAGTTTTGCAAAATGCACAATCTATGTGTATATGTACGTAACGTAATATATTTAGACAAATGCAACCACCAAGGTTCAATTCAGTTGGTCCGTAGGTTTGCTCCCTACACAATTAATCAAGATTCAATTCTTGAGATTATATCTTAAGAATATAATTTCTTGTGAATCCCCCAATCCTGGTGCAGATGGTTTGCCTTTAATTATCTCGGGAAAAGAAATAATCGAGGTGCGTTTATGCTGGTCTCAACGCCCTGACCTTAAAAAAATGCGGGTATGATTTGATGTTGTTGACTTGTGGTAGATTATTGATATGTAGCTAGCTAGCTAGCCAGCTAGGCATATATGAATTCAAATATGCATTTTGAGGGTTTTAGTGGAGGCAGAAAATGGTATGCAATAGGAGTACCAAATATGGAAAAGAAAATACTACAAGTGGGGGAGATTCGCCCACAAGTTGTGTAAGGTGGTCACTGGTGGATGGCACCCACTACAATATTACATATCCTTCAATAATTGAGGGTAGTGATTTGAGCACCTTAAATCCTAGCTCATTTCAGCTTGTGGGTCATTAAATTTCAAAGGTTATAAGGTGGAGAAAATAGTTTTTGCACTCTAATTTTTTTTATAAGTTTATTTTAAATTTGTCTTTAGTGTCCCTAAAAATCTGTATTATTATTATTTTAAGAATTAAAAGACAAATTTAATTTGAGATGCATTTATAAAAAAGTGGAGTATAAGTATTATTTGAATTTCTACTATTTTTGCTAAGTATTTGTTCAGTATACTGTTTTTTTTTTCTTTGAGAAAATATAAACATATATATATGGCAAATAAACAGTACAGTCCGCTTAACACAAACCAGCAAACAACCCTAAACAATAACTAGCACAATACAACCCGACAACATACAGAAAAAGCCGAATAAACCAATATGTCAACCTAAGCACCCCACAACCCTCAACTCCGTGCACTTGACCAACGATACCTTCAAAACAAGATTAAGGAACAAAGAACAAGATGAATCAATGTAAAGCACAGCGTTGAGGGATACGGTAAGTATGAGGGTCGCCACAGCTGTTTTCAATATCCCGTTCCCTTTTACGCTTTCTCCGAGTGGGGCTGTGCGTAGCCATGACAGTATGCTGTTAGAATTATTGATGTATGGATGGATTTATGAAGGTGAAATTAAGGTGGTGGTGGAGGATTTATGACTCCTATTTTCCTCAAGCAAAAATAAATGAAATAGTGAAGTCATTTCTCGTTCCTCTTTTATGCGACAAGCATGTTCCGTCATGGGTTATAACCAATTTTTTTTCTATCGTGAAATGAAAGGAATGATGAATTTACATTTATGGCCACACTCCTATAAAATCTTGATTTTATTCTTGTGTTCCCAATGGACCGACTCCAGATATGTTTCTTAATTTTTTTGCACTCTTTTGTCTCATTTCATATTTGTATCTTATCTAGTTATATACAAGATTACGTTTTACACATTACATATTATTTAAATATGTGTTTCGTTCATTTGACGAGACTAATCGTGAATATATACAGTTAAATCTAATAATTTTATTCAATCAAACAAACGGGCCTGTACGAAGTCCAAAATGTTATACTTCTCATACAACAATCTCAACTTCAATAGCTATTAGGAATATACTTTGAATTTCCTTTTTTAGAGGATTTTTATTGTGTTTAAAATTTTCTGTTGTGTTTAAACTTCTATGGCAATGCTTTGATCGTATTTATTATATATAGATAGATACATTCTGGTATTCTATAGGTAAGTCTTTCTAAAATTTATGCAAGAGTATTAGGGTTTTAGTCCCTAGTGAGCTGTAAAAACTCAATTGCTTGGCATCTCTTTGTTTTGGGATTCATGGGTGCTTCAATTTGTAGAGTTACGGATATAGCCGGCTCCGTTGTAATCTTGCTCCTTAGTTATAGTGAATCCTCTCTCTCTCTCTCTCTCATGAAGAAAAATCTTTTTTCTTTGGGTGTTCTTGACTCTGTTGGTTGCAAGTAAACAGGTCAAGGGGGAGTTTTGCAAGTTTATAAGGGTGCGCTAGAGATATTCAAGGGCCAGATGTGTGAAGGCTATGTGCTAAATTGTAGAACTATTGTGGGTACTACGTCAAGTGTTTCATCATCATTCAAGGTCATGTATTTTATTTTGGAAACTCTATTGTGGATTATTAGCTCTGTGGAGAGTTTGAGCAGATCTTCGATTGCATCTGTGAAAGGGTGTGTTGGATTGTCGACACCTGTTTGAAGATGGAAGCTCACTTTGGAGGCATGTGCGGCTAGGTTTTCTGAATTGCGTTTACAAGGTCTGTTGTGTGGCGTGCCCTCTAGAGAACCCAACCGCAACCCAAGATTGTTGATTGTCATGATATCAGAGAAGTAGCAAACCAAACATATGAGAAATCAAATGGAGAGACCAAGATTTACGTGGTTCAGCTTACAGATGTAAACCTACTTCACGGGCAAGCAAACAAGAGAAGATTCCACTATGTGACGAGAACATGTTCCGAAGAGCTGCAATGGTGACAAACAAACAAAGCTCTCGCAAGAGACACTCACCAACCTCAAATACAAGTTCTCTCACCAAAACCCAATTGGAATCTCTCACCAAACAGATTCTCTCTCATCAAGTCTCACAAAACCGCTAGGTTTTTAACCAAGAGACGTAGACGGAATAGGATTCGACAGACGTGACCGGATGTCACACAGAAACAGATGATTCTTAAGAAACCCTACGTTTCAACCAGAAAGAATCGCAGAAACAGATGATCTTCCAGATGACCAAAGGCCTACAAAACCCACTATGAAAGGGGCAACCAAAAACTGGTGAAGATCATACCAAGAACCCTAATTTCATATGAGACCCCCTGAGGGCCTCTTAAAGGGATGCACTCAAGCAGTCCAAACCCTAATGGAGAGAGCAAGACTATATTTATAGCCACAGATTGCTTCCTAAAGCAAGAATCCTTGCCAAATTATGTTTCCTATGCATATAGAATCCAAAACCAAATAGGAAACTCCAAAACTAATCTATAGGAAGCCCAAACGAAGTCCAAAATCGGAAAGAAATTGGCTGACGCATTTTCTGCTTGTCCGGGCCGCCCGGGCGATTTTTCCAGAAACCAAAACGGACCAACTCCGCTAAACCCGCCCGGGTGGCCCTGAATCACGTCCGGGCAGTTTTTCCAGTGAACTCAAAATCGAGCCGAATTTCAACATATCTCCACCTTGGCGAGATACGCAAGTACCGAACCAAAACTGAACGAATAAATTCCCATAAATCTTCACCTTGGCGAGATGTCCAAAACCAATGCGAAACTAAAACAAATCCAACGAATTGCAAAGGCCAAACAAATGCTCGACTACCAACTCCAAGCCAAAACAAAGCCAACGAACCGAAAACAAAACGAATTGCAAACCAAACAAGTGCCCATACATACGAAACCAATCCGCACCAACCGAAACCAATGCTTGAGACATATCAAGCCAAAGCCAAGTATACAAAACCAGTGTTCGAGCCACATCGAATAAACTCAAACCAATCTTCGTAACCAAAGGAAGCAACCAAGCTCTCACCAACCGAACAGATGCTCGAGACATATCGAGCCAAACCATATTCTGCTTGCAAACAAATTTCTCTCCACCCAAATCTCGATTCAAACCAAGAGAGCCAAACGAATATCCAAATAAGATAGCGAAACAAATCACGGACCAAGCTTCCAACCAAATAGATCACATTCAAGAGAGCGAGCCAAAAAATCCTAACCAAGCTCTCCACAAACCAAACCAGATTGACTACTAATCAAACAAGCTCTAACCAAATTTAGAAGTACTGGAACATAACTTCAGACCACCCAAAAAGAGCCAAGTTAGAAGTATCGAGCAAACTTCAAAACACAAACAAATCCGAAACAGGCGCGCAACCAAAATTCCAAAATTGTCAGACAACAAGTTCCAGTCACAAAACCAAATTCCAAAACATCTTCGAGGGATACTAGAAGATGTCACAAAACCAAATAAAGAACCCTAACAGCAAACCAAAGATGCAATATTAACCAAAATAAATCATCTTCGAAGGATGCCACAAAAGCCCAAGGCGTTCAAAGGGTTTAAACAAATTACCAAATTATCAACAACCAAAAAAAACCAAACTTATCCATGTGATCTATCTCTACCAAATCTACTAGCCCGTGCAAATTCCAAAACCAATAACCAAAGAGATAGACCCAAAATATAAAATGAGGAAAACTACAAATAAAATTTTCAAATCAAAGTTTACCTCCAAATTGATGAGATTCTCCACCAAGTCCGATATTCATCAAATTCAAACGGTTGCATCATCCAACTCCAAACGGATTTTTCCTATCTCCAAATTCTCATAAGCATGGACACTACCCATAAGAAAATCTTCAAGGAAAAAATCCCAAAATTTCCAAATCCACTCACTTGAATGGCAAACTGATGATGAACCCAAAAAGTTCCAAGCCAAGAATTTTCATCGCCAAGTTTCCAAGTTTCTCCACCGAATCAAACTTCTCCTAAAAATCATCAACCACAACAATCGACCGAAAACCGAAGCAGCGGAACAAAAGGAACGCTATGGATGAAACCCAAGCCCAAAACCGAAACCCTAGATCGTCACCCAGGGGTACAAACCGATGCCTAGGTCAAACCCGCGCTCTGATACCAGTTTGTTCTGCGGCGGGCCCCCTAGAGAACCCAACCGCAACCTAAGATTGTTGATGGTCATAATATTGGAGAAGTAGCAAACCAAACATATGTGAAATCAAACGGAGAAACCAAATAATAACCAAAACAAATAAGAGAGACACCGAGATTTACGTGGTTCAGCTTACGGATGTAAATCTACTCCACGGGCAAGCAAACAAGAGAAGATTCCAATATGTGAGAGAACATGCTCTGAAGAGCTACAATGGTGACAAACAAACAAAGCTCTCGCAAGAGACACTCACCAACCCCAAATACAAGTTCTCTCACCAAAACCCAATTGGAATCTCTCACCAAACAAATTCTCTCTCATCAAGTCTCACAAAACCGTTAGGGCTTTTAACCAAGGGATGCAGACGGAATGGATTCCACAGCCGTGACCGGATGTCACACAGAAACAGATGATTCTTAAGAAACCCTACGGTTTCAACCAGAAAGAATAGCAGAAACAGATGATCTTCCAGATGGCCAAAGGCCTACAAAATCCACCATGAAAGGGGCAACCAAAATCTGATGAAGATCATACCAAGAACCCTAATTTTAGATGAGAGCCCCTGGGGGCCTCTCAAAGGGATGACCTCAAGCAGTCCAAATCCTAATGGAGAGAGCAAGGCTATATTTATAGTCACAGATTGCTTCCTAAAGCTAGAATCCTTACCAAATTATGTTTCCTATGCATATAGAATCCAAAACCAAATAGGAAACTCCAAAACTAATCTTTAGGAAGCCCAAACGAAGTCCAAAATTGGAAAGAAACCGGCTGACGCATTTTCTGAGCAACTGAGCTGCCAGTGCGATTTTTCTAGAAACCAAAACGGACCAAATTTGCTAAACCTGCCCCGGTAGTTTTTCAAGTGAACCCAAAATTGAGCCGAATTTCAACAAGGTCATGCAATCATGCTTGAGCCTTGCTCGTGTTTGCCATTGGTAACTGCCCCGCACTGGGGGCGGTGAAGAAGAGTGGTAATTTTGAGGGGATTGCAGTATGTTGAATTAAAAGAATTCAAGTTAATGGGGAGATTGTTAGCAATGGGCCTTGAATTTGTCTTTTTTGGAGGATTCCTATTGCTTTAGGATATTCTATTGTGTTTAGATTTCTATGGTAATAATTTGATTGTGTTTATTATATACAAATACTTTCTGGTATTCTATAGGTTAGTTTTTCTAGAATTTATGCAAGAGTGTTAGGGTTTTAGTCCTTGGTGAATTGTGAATACTCAATTGCTCTTGGTATCTCTTTGTTTTAGGATTCAATGGTGTTTCAATTTGTAGAGTTACGAGGATAGCCGGCTCCGTTTTTATCTTGCTCCTTAGTTATAGTGAATCTTCTATCTCTTCGCTTGTGGAGTACACTTTGCTTTGTACTTTGTGAAACCATTTACTCCTTTATCTTTGTGTTCTTATATTTTCGCCTTTTATTTGCTCACTTTATTTTTTCGTGGCTTGAGATTAGGGGTTGTGAAAATCCCAAAAAAATAACATACAATAAAAAATAAACCATTGGCAATGGTCACCAATATAATAATCATTCATTAGTGGAGAGTTGGGATTAATAGTTTTATAAGATGAAGCAAAAGATTTGACTAAATGAAAATGCCCACTTTGGAATAAAGAAGATAGCAAACAAAAGTCAAATCCCATCACTCTTTACAAGAAAAGCTTATACTTCACTAATAATGGTGCAAACAGTTTTTCAAGTTGCAAAGGTGAAAGGATTGTTGAATATATTCCCACCAGTATTATTAAGTGGCAATCCATCAAACAGGAGATTATCATTGTTGTTGGTCCCCTAACAGGCAGACTTCACTTTTCTGAAAAATATTTCCTGCTTTCTTAGCCCTACTTTTTCTTCATCAATTTCCCTTTTCTCCCCATAAAGAATTTCCCCATCGCATTAATGTCAATTATGCACCCTTAGTGTGTGCATAAAAAAATGCTCAATTTTAATCAAGCTCTCTTCGCGGTCAAATCAATAAGACCTCTCCTTAATTTTTTTCAAAATTAGGTTTCTTTGCAAAAGCAACTCGTGGGTGATTGCTGGCCAGTAGGGATTAGTCGCCTCTACCTAGTTGGGATTTTATTCTTTCATCATGATGCCGTCTGTATCTCGTTCTTGCTATCGTTGTAATGTTTTTTTACCCTGGTTATTAATAAATATCTTTCATGCATTATTTTCAGGTTAATAGTATTTCAGGTTATATATCATGCATTATTTTCAAAAAAATAAAGAGGGTTATTAACATAAAACAAGATTATACACGATCAGTGGATATCTACTACTAATTTTTATGACCACCGTAATTCTTTTTTTAGAATAATTATTGAGTAGATAATTGACTCTACTGTCTTGAAATTCCGACTCCAACCCTGTAAAGGCATATTAAATAGGGGTGGACATCGTTATGTTGTGTCATGTCATCTCGTATTTGTGTCAGAATTTTCTCAACCCTAACCTGACTTGTTTAGTTTTTCGTGGTATCGTGTCGTGTCATATTCGTGTTTCGTGTCAGAAATAGCCGACTCTAACCCACTAACTTCGTGTCGTGATATCGTGTCTTTCCATAAATTCTTTGTCGTGTCATGTTTGTCGTGTTATCTCGTGTTCGTGTCAGAATTCTCTCAACCCTAACCCAATCTATTTAACTTTTCTTGTTATGGTATCGTGTCATAAATAACTTACCCTAACCAGCTAATTTCGTGTTGTGTTCGGATCGTGTACTCATGTCCTGTTGAAAATTTCCACCACTAATATTAAAGCCCTTCTTCCCCTTCTAAATTATAATCAAGTAAAAGACTCTCTTCTTGACCTTACCAGGAAAAGTAGTGGCGGTTCGCATTAGATAAATTAAGTACCAACTATAGAGGAACTGTTTGGCTACTTTAGTTAATTAGTACTGGAAAGTTGCAAATTTCATTCTGAGATAAATGAGATCTTTTGGGTCTTTATTGATATGGGAGTTGTAATGTTAGCCCAATTAAAAAGCTGTCCATTCCAATCCAAGTAAATGACTCGTAAAGCTTTGCATAGGAGAGGAGATATGTGCATTCTAATACCTCAACCCAAGATATCTTCCACTTTTCATGAGATTCTCCCATTTGCACTCTGGTGGGGGGTCCATCTACATAGATGTCCATTTGGTCTTTGAAGAGGTAACCATACCATTATGCGAAAACGACTCACATTATGCTGTTTCTCTTTCTTTTTCGACGATCAAGATGTCTGAACCAACTTATCTACCTCAATCGACTAATTCCTTTTACGGTTCGGTCAAAAGCAAGCAATTCACGTCGGGATTAGGAAATTCACAAGAAATTATATTCGTTTGGCTTGACCTCAACTTATCCAAGTACTCCTTAATTTCAATTGAGATCATAGTCAATCCATTTAATCTCGTGATATGGTAATTCGAATGTAAGTTTTTATCAACTTCAATTTAAAAAAACTCCTCTCTCCAAAGCAACTGTA
Source organism: Gaultheria prostrata (assembly GCA_036023075.1). Lineage (NCBI taxonomy): Eukaryota > Viridiplantae > Streptophyta > Magnoliopsida > Ericales > Ericaceae > Gaultheria > Gaultheria prostrata. The sequence goes on along the minus strand of JAXBDA010002742.1, from coordinate 17,942 downwards.
ACCGGTGTAGTCAACAAAATTCGATAAACAACCCATATATTTTGGAAACACCATATTTCCATTAAGGCCTTGTAAAATAAAAGGAAAATTTATCGAAATGGTCCCTCTAGTTTCACCCCAGTCTCGATTTCGTCCCTCTAGTTTCAATTTCACTCTAACGAACCCTGTAGTTTCAATTTTGGTCGATTTGAGTACAATTGATAACGGCCGTTAGGTTAAAGATAACGGAAATTGCAATTTCAGGGTTTTTGAAGGGGCAAATATGTTTTTTCGCCCCCCTTCTTCCCCAATACTAAAACCCTAACTCATCTTCCCCATTTCACATGTCTTCGATGTTCGATTGATCGAACAAAGTAGTCTCTCTCTGTTTTTTTTCACTCTCAGATGAAAATAATACTTTAAAATGGATAGGAGGAGTTAGGGTTTTGGTATTGGGGAAGAGGGGTGGCGAAAAAACATGTTTGCCCCTTCAAAAACCCCCAAATTGCGATTTCCGTTATCTTTAACCTAACAGCCGTTATCAATTGTACTCAAATCGACCAAAATTGAAACTACAGGGTTCGTTAGAGTGAAATTGAAACTAGAGGGACGAAATTGAGACTGTGGTGAAACTAGAGGGACCATTTCGATAAATTACCCTATTTTATATTGTGGGGTGATCAAATCTGGCATCAAAATTGATCCACGAAAAGACCATATGGATTTTCATTTCCATCATGTTTTACATATCAGCTAGCTCTGGCATCACACCAAGGAATGAAGATCGATCATCTGAACATGTATAATGCATGTTGAAGGTCACAAACGGATCTTGGTGAAAGAAGCAGTTTTTTTTTATTGGCAAGGAAAATTTCATCTCCATAAAGGGCGAAATATGAAATTAGTACAACAGAAGAGATCCTGCATTGAGATAGTCTCAAAGGGACCGGAACCCTCCTAACTGCCACTCACTTCCCATTTTTATAAGAAAATAAAATGCAATAAAACTCTCATTGGCAAGATACCAACAAGATACCCAAAGGGTGAAGCCCGGACTTGATGCAGGGAGGCGTGTTAAAATAAGAACGCGCAACAAGGACAATCCCGAATTTTGTCTGAACTAGAGGTACTCCCTCCTTGAACAAACGATATTGAGTAAAAACTCGATTTTCTTAATTCATAAACAACCAAATTTTAATGTCACCCTACTACTTGTTTTATACTAGAAAACTAGGACCGAAAAGGAAACAGCAAAACAGGAAGCTGAATCCCGGTAAATTAAAGAAATAAAGAAAAAGGAAACATTAAATTAGGAAATCAATTACTCTATGATACCTAATTTCCTAATTGGAAGAATCCTAACAAACTAGGAAAGTAAAATCTTGATTAAAATAAAACTCACCAACTAAAATACTAATTTTACTAATAAAATAAAATTCTTATATTTCTAAAATACTTCCAATATTGGTCTGCATCATTATCTCCGGCTTGAAGAAACTCGTCCTCGAGTTTATACAGTAGAAGTCACCGAATCTTGTCCGCATTAATCTTGTACTTCAAGTTGACTTTTTCGAACCCAAACTTCACAGATGAATCTTCAAAAATTATAGGAACAATTTCCAATGTTAGGCTTGAAATCCATGATTTATTGCTTGTGAAATCTTCAAGAAATTCCCAAAAAGGATCAATATATTCGTCACCCAATTCATAGTGCACGTGCAAATCAACAATTACAATAACAGGACCTCTAGAAAAGGCATGAATTGGAAAGATTCTACCTGATGTATGAATATTGTGAAACTGAACTTCGTTGGCTAGACCTTCGTCAGTTTCCAACAGTGTTGTAACAACTTTTTGTTGTAATTTTTTTTGTTTTTGTTCTTTTTTAATTTTCTCTACCGGTTCTTCATAAAAAACGGGCGGTTTACTCCAATCCACAATTGGATCCGTAATAATATTTGAAGTGAAAGGCCATTCAATGGTAGCCTCCATTGTCCTCCCCTTCGGCTGATAGTTACCTGCCAAAGGTTTGGTGATAGAAACGTCATCCGACACCTCCTCCTCTTTCGGAAACCGAGGTATAACAAGACGACGCCGAGGTAGATTCCCCCCAATAATTAGGGCAGCAACTTGATCGGCTAAGGCGTCAAACGCATCCGACAAATCCTGTTCTAATTGTTGGAATCGTGCCTCTATTCGTGCAACCTTACTTCGTTCATACACATCTTTAGCAACAACATAACGACCATAACAAACTTCTTGTTGCGCCATAATCCGGAATCGAGCGCAAGCTCTGATACCAACTGATGCAGGGTGCCTTATGAACTACAGAAAAGATGTGCAACAATCGAACACAAACAAGTTTGGTTTAGAGAAAACACTCTCTAGACTCTTTTTCATTCAATAATAATCATAAACTACCATGCTCTCAAGGCTTACAACTTATTAAATAGGAAAAACTGAAAGCCTAATTGATTTGCCCCGGAAAGGAAGCCAAATCAATAATTAACGAAAAATTACCAAAAACGGAAAATTCAAAAATAATAACAAAATAGAAACTAGAGAAAATTCTAAGACTTTCCCCGAAAGCGGAGCTTAATTCGGACTTTCCTTGCTTAAGTAATTAGCAAGTCAAATCTTTCCTAAAACGACAAATTTGGCCTTTCGGAGCCCTAAACAGCGTCGAAAGCCCGAAAAACAACGTACACCATGGCCAAAGGCGTTGGGGATTGATCGTTGGGCCGTTTCGGTTCTGAAATAAGTGGGCCCGATGCAAAATTCCACAGCCGCATATTTATGATTTTGCCACGTACCCTAGGCTTAAAATGCCTAAGAAAGTTTTCTTCCATGGCCACTGCATCATCCTCCCCTTCTAGAAAGAAATTCGCCCTCGTGTTTGCATCATCATCTGACGAACTATCACCCTGGAATGGAATAAGATGTTTAACATTAAACACATCAGCAGTGCGAACATGGCTTGGTAGCTTCAAACGATAGGCATTAGGGATGGTAATTTCCTCCGACCCGTTCGAATCCGATCTGCTCTCCGATCCGAATGGATCGGCGTTTTGGAGATCCGTTTGGGGATTGGGTCCGATTTGGGAATTTTTTTTGAAAAATTTCGGGGATCGGATCGGACGCGGGTACAGGTGTATCCCCGCCCCGAATCGGATCCGATCCGTCCCCGAATCCCCGGTTTAATTTTTATTACATATATAATATAAATATATATGTATGTAGGGTTTGAGGGAGTTAAATGAGTACACTCCTCATGTTCTCATCTCAACATACAACAACCGCACACCACTGGTCACTAGGTTCGTTCTCTCTCTCTCTCATCTCCCTCTCGATCTCTCATCTCATCTCCCTCTAAGGTTCTCATCAGAATATATTAAACCCAAGCCTGCATAAACTGAACCAATAGGTTGATTCTTAGTATACATTAAAGCTTACAAACCGTAATGAAATGGCGCTAATCTGGACCATCTAGATCTTCATCTTCTTTTTTTCGAACTTCATCTAGATCTTCATCTTCAAGCTCTCTGATTCGTTGCACTTTTCAGATCCACAACACATTTTCTGATTGTTTTTTTTTTGGAAAGAAAACTGGATGATATGCAGAATTTTGGAATTTCCCCGAGTCCCCGTTTTGGATCTCCGTTCCCCGTTTGGGGCGGGGATGGAGGGGAGAAATAATCCCCATTGGGGATCGGGGATCGGGGCGGGGACGGGGATGGGGGAGTGATTCGGAGATCGAGGGTGGGGATAGTAGTCTCCGGCCCCATTGCCAACCCTAATAGGCATTCGGGTTGATCTTCTCAATAATCTCCACGGGGCCAACCTTTCGGGCAGCAAGTTAATTTGTTATATTCGTGAGCAATATAGGTCTTTAGTGAGGACCGCATACACAAAATCACCAACCTCAAACTCCACGAGCCGGCGCTTCTTGTCTGCCGCCGCCCTGTACTTGGCCGTACTCTCCTGCAAACGCAACTCAGTCTTCGCATGTACTTGCTGCAAATTCTTCATAAAATCTTCAGCCCTGCCATTAGTGCGCTTCAAGCTTAGAATAGGAGCTAAGTCAAGTGGCGTGCGCGGGTTGTATCCATAGACAATCTGAAAAGGTGAGAGTCCCGTGCTATGGTTGACAGAATGGTTGAAAGCAAACTTTGCTTGACACAGCTTTTGATCCCAACTCTTGAGAAGGTCCTCCACCAAACTACGCAGTAAATTACCCAAAGAACGGTTCACCACTTCAGTCTGGCCATCAGTTTGGGGATGATAAGCCGTACTAAAATCCAATTGAGTGTTGGCCAGCCTCCACAAACAACGCCAAAAATGGCGCAGCCCATGTAAACGATAAACCTCTGAAAAATATAGCTGCGCCACTTTAACGGCATCCGTGGTTTTCTTGCAAGCGATAAAGTGCGCCATTTTGGAAAATCGGTCAACCACAACGAAAACCGAATCAACGATCATGCCCATTAGATTTCTTTTACATGTATACGATAAGAGCATCTACATCTACAGTGCTCCCTAAATTTGGCTCATAAAATGACTTCTGAAGTAGGTACATAAGCAAAAGTGGGGTCCAAATTTGTGTTATGGATTCGCTAATTTAGGAGTGTGAGAGTACTCTAATGGACTCTATAAAATTGGCTCCTAGGCTATGTCCTAAAAATTCCTTAGGCACAAAAAAATATAAGTGGGTCCCCAATTCTCCCCATCCTCTTCTCTTTCTCTCTCATATCCTCATTTCTAACTCCCTCCCTAAATTTAGCTAATGTGGTAGGAGCCATGCTAAGGAGGTGAAGCCCATTAAAAATCACATTTGAGCAAATAAGTAGGTAAATATTAGGAGTCTCTTCTAGGAGCTATTTTAGGAACCACTGGAGATTTTATTCCATTGTAGCTAGACTTTTTAAATTTGAAAATTTCCTAGCGAATTCAAATTTTGATATTGTTGGTATTATTCTCCTCGATTCTAAACATCTTCGATTTCAAAGAAAAGATAAAGTTAGTCAGATATGCTAAGATAGTCCAATTAGTAGACATGACGACTGACATATTAGACCCAATAAATTTTAACCAAAATAAATAGGGAAATGATTTTCACACCCCCTTTTATCTCCAAACACTCCCTTTTGTCTTTATTCACTTTGAAATTATAAAATTACCCTTACCTCATGAGTTACTTTTTCCATATGAAGAGCAATTTGGTATTTTCAAGGTGCATAAAGACAAAAAGGGAGTGTTTGAGGATAAAAAGGGGGTGTGAAAATCATTTCCCAATAAGTATGCTTATTTTATATACAACTTTATATACAAAAAAATTCTTGACAATTTTTGTCACTGCTGAACCAAAATCCTGGAGCCACCTCTGACTTGACTCATGCATGAATATAAAGTTACCATTATCATAATTTTCTCTAAATGTTTTTTGATCAAAAAGACCTAAAACAAGTTCTTTCCCATCCATAAATCTAGTGTTGCAGGCTGCAGGAATTTTTCAAACACAACTCCATGAAAAAATTAGAGAGTAAAATCTGATCAAGTTATACTGCCCAGAATATGACATTGAAAAACACCTCTTCGCGGTAGATGACCACTCCAAATTCATTCTGAGAAGGTAGGCATAAATAATCGATCCCTTGTTGTAATCACATGGACTATCTTGTCTTGTTGCTTGTTTGTCGAATATGCAAAAATACATAATAAGAAGACTACATGCATTAAAATATGGCGAGGTAAAGAAAACTTCATCACTACAGCCTAAATGGAGTGATTCGTACTTTTACTTTCTTTGCCAAGATCACTGTGCCTTTGATACCTCCGTAAGTTTTTGAAATCGTTATTTTTCTTTTAAATGTAGCCTTTCAAAACCGTTTCCTAATTAGATTGGAAGAACAATTTAAGGAAATTTGGAAGGAAAAAATTGATGTAAAAAAATATTAATATTGTTTTTGTGATCATTATGGAAAGAATATCGAGAAAATTTATGGATAGTTCAAGATTCATTTTTTTTTTTTGAAATTTAAAAATAGTTTTATGGAATGACTTTCACATGATTTTATTAGGCTACATTGCTAACTTTATAAAAACCCTCACAATCCAATCACTTGCTGTCACTTGTCGCACCCACAGCTCTTCTCACGAAAACCCGTCCAACAATATTATATTAGATGAGGTAATTTTTCTTCGATCTTAGTTTTAAACAAAGATCGAGATAAAAAAGATTAATCGTGCATATATATATATATATATATAGGGGCCGGTTCCCCTCACACTTAAAATAACACAAAAAATGACACACAAATTTGTAGAACTCACTCTTCTGGGCCCCACTGTGAAGTTCTAAACCATTAATCTTGTTTAAATGAGTAAAATAGGAGGTCCTGCAAAATTTCAGCTCAATCGGATATCGAAAGGTGCTTGATCCAACCAGTTTTGCGAAAACTATGACAGGAAACATTGTTTTTTAAACTGTTTGAATCAAACACTTACCGATATCCGATTGAACTGAAATTTTGCAAGACCTCTTATTTTACTCATTTAAACAAGATCAATAGTTCAGAACTTCACAGTAGGACCCGGAAGAGTGAGGTTTCTTCTTTTGTGTTATTTTAAGTATGAGGAGAACTGGCCCCATATACAAAAAATGACACCTCACTCTTCCAGGCCCTACTGTGAAGTTCTGAACTGTTGATTGTGTTTAAATGAGTAAAATAAGAGGTCCTGCAAAATTTCAGTTCAATTGAATATCGGTAAGTGCTTGATTCAAATAGTTTAAAAAATATTGTTTCCTTTCACAATTTTTGCAAAATTGGTTGGATCAAGCACTTTTCGATATCCGATTGAGCTGAAATTTTGTAGGACTTCCTATTTTACTCATTTAAACAAGGTCAATGGTTCAGAACTTCACAGTGGGGCCCGGAAGAGTGACTTCCACAAATTTGTGTGTTATTTTAATTGCGAGGGGAACCGGCCCCTATAGAGAGCATTTTTTATCAGAGATAAATAGAACAACGAACTACTCCTATTTAGTTAGACGGTTAATATATACTTATGATTTTAAACTTAAAAAACCTATTTGTTAATATAATATTCAATTTGATTTGTACGTGTATCAATGCCTTAAAATATTCATTTACCAAAATAACTTTTAAATTTCTGAAATGAAAAATTTAGATCTATATTTTAAGACACTAAATGATCTACGATTTTGAGTTTGAAAGCGTCTCCTAACAAACATAGCGTTTGGAGTTGGCTTTATAATTTTTCGGGTAGAGAGGGAAACCAGTTCCCATAGAAAAATTCTTTCCCATTGAATATGGGCCTAACAAACAAACTTATTGGCGACTCTCTCTCTCTCTCTCAATTCATTCGCAACTATAAATCTTACCAAGCAGCTGATTCTCATGTTACATACCAGAATCCAAACTCCCATGAGCTGTGGCTCCCTCTTTTATTTTGGAGCCAAATTTAGTTTTTGGTACGGGTGTATATATATTGTGTTTCTAGCTACCATGAAGGGGTGCATGACCAATCTGGCATCAATGATCGACGAAAAGATCATATGGGTTTTGGTTGGCATTATGTTTTACATATTAGCCGGTTCTACCATCACTCCAAGAAATGAAGCTCGATCTGATGAAAAGTAAAGCTGATTTTTCCCCACAAAAGGTCTATTTGTTTTTCTACTGTGTATTAAATAGCCACCAGAAGTGGGTAGAGGTATGAGCAACATCTTCAACAAATAAATTGGTGGAATAATGCTGCAACTACTTAGACGGTGTATCAATACAAACCAACTAAGGAGGCCAGTAATGAACCTGTCTTGTCAGCTGGAAATTATCTTATAGATAGGTGTGTGTATTTGTGTTGTAAATCATGGGAAGCAAAGTGAGAAAGAGAGAGTGAGCAAAAGTGTGAGATTTGAGAGTTTTTTCAATTCTTGTAATCGTGTGTTTGTATCTATAAAATCAGTGTGATTTTTCTCTCAAATTGAGTTTGAGAATCACGGCCTCCAGTGGTTCTTGTGTGAGCAATTTTTGTGTCTTCCCTTCACGATCACCCTGGCCTCTTCCATTTCAACATGTTGCACGTCGAACATTACAAACGGATCTTGGCGGAGAAAGACAAATATATGCCAAGCTCGAACGAGATGTTTGGAAGTTACCTCCTGGTTTTTTTGCAGATTGTTTCCTCTTAGTCCTTTTGTTTGGACTAGTTTGCATTAACCATGTAAGGTTTTTTGTTTGTTGATCTTTTGAGCCTTTTCGGTTCAGTACTCATTCATTTATGGGATTGTAAGGCTATTCCCTTTATCTCATTTTGGGTGGTTTTACAACTTCTTCCGAAAAAAAGTCTATTAGGCTTTTTGTTGATTTTGTGAGCCTTCGGTTCAGTTCTTGTTCTTTTATGGGATTGCAAGGCTATCCCCTTGATCTCTTTTTGAGTGGTTAATAAACAACTTTTTCCAAAAAAAAAACTTTGGTGTTGTCTGAAGCCACCAAAAGAACCAATAGATTCTCTCCCACTTGAGAACCAATGGACTATCAAGTCGGAAGCTCCAACTAGGATTGGGAATATGACATATTTTCTACTCGTTGATATGGGTGTAATTGTTATTTTAGCAGATATGGCCTAGTCGTGTAAGCTTATATAGTCCAGGTTCGTGTTCAACCTTATCCGGGGTATTGAATAACTCCTCGATTTGTGAGGCTGCATTTACACATTAGAATAAACGTTACGGATTTTAGGTCATGGAATGATAAACAGTGGATTGCTGCTGCCCCAGAAAAATTTGTGACTTGTAGTCAACATTTGAGAGAAAATTTCATACAGTTCTTCTATTCTCAACCCAATCTCTGCCCATGCTAAATTTAAGGAAATCGTAATTATTCTCTCAAATTCTTATTTTCCCATCATAAATATGGACGAGTTCTAAAATGTAAGGATGTACCCTTGGATAAGCTTTTTGTTTCCCCAAGAAATATAACTTGGTCACCCCTCATTCCATTGCCTCCTCCTACTGGATAGCTGCTTTTCTGGTTTTCTCATTAGTTTTCCAATTTACCTGAATCATGGACTTGCAGAATTTACAAAATTTTCAAAGAAGCATATTGTTATAGAAAACCTGTGCAGTTTATTACTACTAATTGTTTTTGGAATCAGTTTCGCAAACAAACTGTAGAAACCATTTTTGAAAAGAAAAGATAATTATCGGTTTTATGTCTCCTTCATTTTTTAGCACAAGTGCTTTTCGACAAGAAAACGCTGTGTGGATCTTTCTGAATGAACGAGTTATTTTTAACCAGATAAACGTTCAAAAATTTGTCTTGAAAAACTGATAGCCGAACAAGTTTTTCGAAAATGTTTTTGCAATACGGATTTTGAAAATAGGAACCAAACTGGATTTAAGGCAAAGTTTGGAACTTACTAGAAGATCAAGAATACAACCTAAGCCGTTGCAATTTCTTCTGAGTTTTGTTGATTCAATTGTCAAGAATACGTCTTTGATGATTCCTGTTAAGTGATTCAGGTTGCTCAAGCAGTAGATGATGGTGAGAATTTCTTCTTTGATAATATTTCGACTATTGACAGCTATATATGCCTACGAAGATTGTATCGATCCCCAACTGCCGCAATGACCTTGTAGCCTCTACTTCATCCGCGTGCAACAATTTAACTGCTGCTGCCTTCATCCGAGTGCTCTGTTGCTACTAGTATTTGGGCTTTTACTTCGACTGCTGAAGCAAAAATTCCAAATTCTGATGCAACAATTCATCTGCTGCTGCTGATACCTCATCCGCGTGCTGTTTTGCTACTAATATTTCGTGCTCCTACTTGAAAGTTCCTGCTTCATAATGATGTTGATTTCCAGATATTGATTCAACTAACATATTCACTTATATTATGAAGTTCATACAACTTCATTTAACATAGAAACAGTAATGTTCCATCACAATACCCACCTATGATACAAATCCCCGGTAAATAAGAATTTTCGAAAACATCAAACGAAGACACATGCTTCCGGTGAACTGCTATAAAAATGTTTATATAGAAACACTATTTGGAATTCCCTTGCCAGTGAGCCCACCTTCACTTGTAGGAATCAGTAGAGTGTAAGGCATCTTAACTGGCCCAGTCCTATTCCTCAATTTCTCATCACTGTTCAGCTCAACAATCTCGTCCTCAATCTCACCTAGTTCCTTTCCAAATCTCCCAAACGCTTCCAACGGTTCCACATCAGTCGTCCACTCTGCTGTGTCTCTCTGGCCAAGGTAAACCTCATCCGACGAATGCCTAGACAAAATCTCTATTAAAGAAATTCCAAGGAGAGTTTGCAGTTGAGCCGTTATTGTTTTCAAGAAAGCCTTTTCCGGGCTCGCCTTAAGCTCCTCATACTCTGTGCTGCCAGGTTCTGGCATGAGCCTCCGGCTAACGGATGGGCGGTTCAAGAAGTAACCGGCGAAAGGGTACTGCCCAAAATTGACCGCCGCATGAAGGGCGGACCCGACCCATATGATGATGGTGCAAGTGTCGATCAGATCCTTTCGCGTTTGCATTCTTGGCCACCAGGGTTCGTCTTTCTTGTCGCCGTGTCCTTTCTCTCTGAGTTCTTTCCACCAGGATTGAAGCTCTGAGTCGGCCTGCACGGAGTTTTCGTCCTTGTAATAGAAGTGGCAGTAGTCGTGGACCCATGTTTCGATTGCTGACCAAATTTTGAGTCCGTCCACGGCGTAAGGGTAGTCTTTTATTAGCAACCGAAGGCCGTGCGGAGCATCGTCGTCCTCGACGGCCATTCCTCTGGATAAAAGGCAAATTTTAGAAGTCCAAAGGAATCAATTTGTGTCTAGTTCAAAAATTATAAAATCTTAAGTGGAATTGATACGCTCATTCTAATCAAGTGCAGGCTCCATCTTGAACAACTACAGTACATAGCCAGGAACAACCTCGACATTCATTTAATATTGGTCTCTGGAGATATTCAAAATCGAACCTATGTATGAAGGTCTTTCAGAATGATAGTTGGTGCTGTAAAGGAAACTTGCCTAAAGGCTAAAACCAGATACACGTTGTACGTGTTGCGTTATTCAAGTGAAATGCACCTAAAAAAGGGGTTCTAGTTTTTTATTTTGGTACTTCGGAAATTGCAAAGGGTGTTCTAGTTAGAATCAAGAAACCATCCTTTCTATTTCCTCTGTGAGCATGAAAAAGTCAGCGCAGCATTGTAAACTCTTATGGAAACAGGATTGGGTATACATCGCATGCCATTCCTTATTCTGTATGCATAGTCCATAGCTCCATCATAACCTTTTAACATTGATCAAGATTTTCCAACCACAACTTCTCAGCTAAATTTTGACTACTAGTATGGATGTTTTAATATGGTGAGACGAACTAAGAATTTTACCTCTTGATGAGATCGGCAGGAAGTCCTTGCTCAGGGAAAACCCAGTTCTTGTACAGAACTGACGACATTTCCAGTGCGTATTTTCCCGGGAAAACTGTTCTCTCAAGAATACCTCCAGCATTGATGAGGCTTTGCCTGGCAAGTGCATTTATAGTCATTGTGTCGCGGAAATGCGGATGCAAAAGCTTGTGTATGGGGTGAAGCACACTAAGCTGCCTATTTGTTGCAATCACAAATGGCTCCATCACACAATGAGTATTCAACCTGCAATCCATGTAGTAGATAATAGCTTGAATCCTCTTCAGAAACTAGCAAAAATCTGTTAACTATTATTTTCTCTCTTTGTTTTCGTTATCAGTTTGCGCTTTTTTTTTTGTTACTTTGAGAAAACAATAACAAGGAAAAGTTTGAAAAAGTAATGCATTTCTTTTTGTGCTAAATATAAATATATTTTTTTAACTCCGAAAACATTTTTTTTGTGTTTTTTGACAAGGGGGTGGTTTCGGCTTAAAAAAATCCGGAAGAAAGTTTACAGAAACAAATCACCTAACATCTTTTGAATGTTTTCTGAAACATGAAACAGAAACTAAAAAATATACCAGTGGCTGATGAGCTGATGGTAGCCGGAGTCATTCACTGCAACATACGCCTTAGCCAACTGCCAAACAGAAGCTTCGACACCATGTTCAGCAGGTGTGTACACTTTGCTTATAGCGCCAAATTGATCACCTTTTGGATTTGGCAAGCTCAATTCTATTGCGAGAGGCTTCAGAGCTCCATTCTTTTGCAGGAAGAGGAGAGTCCTTGTAGCGTAAATCTTTGTTGTTGTTGTTGTTGTTGTTGAATTAATCACACTCACGTATGGCATCAAAGCATCATGGTGATCTAGTATGAAGAGCTTGTTGTTTCTGAGTGCCTTTACAGAAAACGGATGTGAGTTACAACATCAAAGACTCTATAATGAGCTAGCGCACAAACACCAAAATGACAACAAACAAATAAGAAAGTGCAGACAGAATGAGTTGTGTGCTTGAGAGGAACACAGCAGATTCAAATCTGAACTATAAACTTCATTTTCTGTTGGAAATTCTGTGAAACCATCAAGCTTATAGAACCTAAACTGAAGAAGTTTTACCTCCTCAATTGTCAATCCATCAAGGTTGTTGATTATGTGATCTCTAGTTATTGAACTACCTTGATTGCCATAAACTTTAGGATCTAGGTTGCTTGTTGGAGGGAACTTCTGCAAGTAAAAAAAAAAAAAAATGCAGTTAATAATTAGGTAAAGATAAAATGCATAATCTTCCGTAAGCGTATTTCACTCCGTTCTTTCTTCTGAAACCCCATGTAAGAAAAAAAAACTCATAACAGAAGCTCGAGCTTACTTGGAGACGCCTGATTATGACAGGATTCACTCCAGCCAGCATCTCTCTTCCAAATTCCTCATCGGTCCTCCATGCACTCTTATCCTCTGATCCAAAAACCAAATGTTACGATGGAAAACTAAACAAATGACAAAGTTAAAATGCAAATAGTTCATAAAAACTTAAACGACTAAGGTTTTACAATATTCTTCTTTCGTTTTATTAATAAAAAGTGATTAAAAGAAAAAGCCTCTTCTTTCCTTTTCATGACTAAGTGAAAATAACCGAGTAACCATACCAGAATATCATACAAGAGAGTTGTTTTGCGAGAAGTGACTAGAAGGACAAAAAAGTGTGGAAAATATTAATTTTCTCTTTGATGGATGATCTTCAACTTTAACAGAAAAAAGATCCTGACGGAAAAATTTCCTTGAAGAATACTTTTATGGGGAAACCCCTAATGGAAAAGGTTGACTGCTTATGTTTTCCTTCTTCTTTCCTTCCCTGTCAACTAAGCCCAAAACAACTGGTTGAGTTTCAGAATCCTAAAAGTACCTCCTATTACTTCCGGCATAGAGAATTTTAACACCCCCTCAGCATCAGTCCGAAAAAGTTCCTTAAGCATTCCAAGGGAGAAGTTTTCCTTGATATTGTCGAGTAAAGGGCCTTCACGCAGCCGGATTCCTTCTTCATAGAGTTTTAGTGTATCATGAAACGAGTCAAACTCATTATGGGTATCACATAGAGCCTCAAACTCTGGGACAAGGAATTGAACCATGGATTTCAGTGAATAACCCAAGAAATCCGACATTTTCAAGTGTCCAAATCGCTCATCTCTTGGCACATAAATGTGCATACTGCTATGGAGAGGCAGCCTGCTCTCTGATTGTGGATCTGTGATGAGAATTGAAGAAAGAGTTTATGACATACTATTGATATTCATAAGACAATCTAAATTACAACTAGTTGTAGATTATTTTATTTGGTTCTGAATGGAGATATCATCGATGGTCAGGAAGTTTATATTCCCAAATGTCAATGACAGTGGTACTAATGACAATGCCAGTGGCACTAATGACATTACACACATACTTAAAGGGTGAGGTGATGCATGCCTGTTTGCCACACAATATGTGGAGCAATCTGACTGATAGTGGCAAACCGTAACTTCTATAATCTTCGAACATTGTTGGATTCAACCAAACAGGTCCATATTTGATGGAAGTGGTCCGACGAAGAAGACAATTTGTTTCTATGTGATTCAATGTAAGGTTCGCTGAATTCCTGCAATTAGGGTCCAATTTCAAAATATTTAGTCTTTGACTAGCCGACTAGGTGGAGATGCATCTGTGTTAACTTTTCCCTTTTTTTATGGGATGTTTCTTGAGTGAATTGCCACTGATAGTACGGAATTCTTTAATTTCTCATCTTGTATCTCCTAAAGTACCTAGGGTTAATATGAAATCTTCCCCGGTTGATATGAGCTGGGGGCACCTGTTGAGCGATGAAAACTGTCTAAAAACATTAAGGTTGTAAGTGCAACTACACCCCCCCCCCCCCCCCCCCCCCCCCCCTCTCGCACCATTCCGATATTTGGTTTAGCCGGCCAATTGTACAGAGGGAGAACTTACTAAACTTACCAATTCGCTGCAGTAATGGAGTCTTTAAATGGTCTTAATTTTGGTCCATCCTCCATATGTTACGAATCGGTTTATAACTCATAGAAATGACTAACCTGTCTTGGTTGGAGCACGGCCTGTTCTTCCCCTCCGGGGATAAGGGTAGTCCGAAGACCCTCCAAGAACTGGGCGGGCATATTTTGGGCCCTTATCAGGATCTCCCAAGTCATTGTAGTAAGCGTAGTCATAAACCCTGTCCCATTCCTCGAGTTCTCCATCTCCATTTCCTCTCAAGTTTTTCAATTCTTCCTTCCTGTATGGAATTAGCGGTGCTGGAGTTTGACTTGGAAGAAATGTCTGCATCATAATTATTTGACTAGTCAGTATATTTTTAGCATGCAATCTAGTTTAAGACAGTTTGCCACCCGGCAATCTCAAGAAGGAATGGAATAGCAGAGCATGCATAGCTTGAAATTAATTTCTGAAATATCTTGTACACATCCTCCGATCATATTTGTTACGAGTTCGTGTGATTTGGAATTACTGTTACACAAGATCAGAATGAAAATCAATATTTCGTAGGAGTATTGTTTTTTTCAATCCTTGTGTTTTCAAAAACAAGATCTAGCTCATTATTTCCATAGAACAATGTTCATTTTCATGCAAATACAGTTTTGAAAATTTAAAAATACCCTTTTCTTCTATGGAAGATGGAGTTTCCCGGAAAAAATAGAAAACAAAACAAAAAGAAGACACAAAAAGATTTTTCCGAAACAGTCAAGCAAGTTTTATCGCAAGGTGCCTGTAAGTTGGCCCCGATTTATTAAAAAAAGAACAAAAATGGGCTGTCACCTCCTGACCACAAATCAGGAGGTGGGAATACAATCAAATTACCTATGCCTTTGTTTCAAAAAATTACAAGAAGTTAATCTTACCTGATTAGTGAAGAAAACACGGTCTGTTTTGTAATTTTCGGCAGGGTATACCCAAGAATTGCAAACAAAGTGAATGCGACCACAGCCGGGAACTTGATCGAGTGTGAGAGACTTAAGGTAGAATTCACTGTGGTGCAAGTTCCTTATTATGAATGCCCCTGGAACTCCTATCTCCTCGTCCCAATCAAAGGAGACATCGAATCCTGAATCACCATCCGTCAAAGGGGTAACTTTGGTAATCCAGTCTTCTAAATAAGCCGGCTTTCCAATTTTCCCTCTCATTCCTTTCTCTGAAAAAGCACCACATTAAAACATGTCATTATAACTTACATTAATTACTGATGATTACAGATAAATGAGGGAAACAAAGCGGACAAAATGTCGCCTAGCTAATGAGCCAGGCAGAATTACATAGAAACAACGACAGATTCCGACCTCAATAGTGAACTAAACATGGAATAGTAATCTTCCATCTTAAAAGCTGGACCTTTGTCACCTGGAACGGGATTACATCACAGAATTGTCCAATTGTTCATATAAAACATTTAGAAGCATTGTGCTAGTTGGGACACTTGCTCATGCAACACCAAACTCTAAAGGTTCTAAGTTCTAACTCTCTCTCAAAGAATCATAATCCTAATAACTCTAACCCATGGATTCAAATCAATTTATGCATGTATTTGTTCTACAAATGTTTGTGCGCACCAAAACAATCAATTCAAACTGTTATATACCATCAATTCATTAACTGTTTTGGAACTCATTGCTACAACAACTCTCAGACCCTGTATTACTCCCTGTCTCAACTTTCTCCCCCAGTACCTACCAAAGAGCAATTAATGTTTTACTAAGTACTCCTAATTTGATAAATCAGGTGTTACAGCTAGCTTATGCGTGCCTCGACTAACCCTGGAGACCAATGCCCGTCCATCAAACCAGGAGGAAAATCATCTATGGACTGGCTCGAAAGGGATTGATAGCACGTACTCCCTTCATCCTAAAAAGATTGTCCGGTCTGCAAAACAAGAACTAAAAAAATGCATTTCTATCAAGGAAAATTCCATATTTTTTTTATGAAGTAAAAGGTCATTGATATTTATTAACTAACAGCAAAAAGTTAGAATTTTAATCAATCAAAATGCACTTTTTAAATTTTCGTTTTGCAGACCGGACAATTCTTTTGAAATGGAGGTAGTATTAGTAAGAGTTTCGAACCTGATACCAGAAGCAAACCCTAAGTCCAGATCAGGTCAAACCCTTGGGTTAATTAATCTCTTAATTCAACCAATCAAATGAAGAACTTGATGACAGCAAGAACACTGGAAGACATTAATATTGCTTCAAATCAACAAAACGGAACCGAGATTCAAAACATTTTGGCCCAGTGACATGTCCATGCAAATTAGGTAAACATACCAATTAATCCTTCATGCAGAAACCATCATAATTCTCCAACAAGGATCAAAATCTCTACCGATACTGTGATTTGATTTCAGCAGTGATGAGAGAGAGAGAGAGGGAAAAAGACCAAATTGTCTTTTTCATTTTGGTCATTAGTCCAAAGACCAAATTGTCACTCTGCCCTCTAGGGTGTAAGTTGTACAAACTATGGGATGCTTTGGCCTTTGAGTAATTTTAATCGATGAAGACAGAGGGTCGAATCTACTGCAAGCGAAACCTTTTTCTTATTTCTTTTTTTTTTTTTTTTTAAACTCGGATTTTGTGATTTTGTTTGAGCTTGTCTTCGTTTGTTAAAAACTTGTTCAAAGTTTGATTTCTTTGAGTAACAACCGCAGCCTAGCAGATTAAAAATTAAATAAAAAAACCTCAATTTTGAACCTCTTTTTGAAACTTTGTTACGATTTCAAACTAATAAGATGAATAATCTACTACTCGACTAATCTCATAAAACAAACTAAAATCGAACATATAGTTGAAGTTCATTGCTTTTTTAAACTAAGCTAGATCATCTACCTAATCCGCTCGTTCATCTTCCATGGTTCTAGTTCGGTCTTTGCTAAACCTTCGTATTGGGAAGGTTCTACTCCCTTCGTGCTTTTATTATTGTCGATTCACTATTTCATTTTGGGTTGTCTCTTATTTTTCCTTAATAAGTGGTGTTCTTAAAAGTCAATGGATAAAAGTTTATACAATTATTATTTTTTCTTTATGAAAAATTAGTAGGTAAAGAGTTAATGGGTAATAGTGGAGGATAATTTTGGAAAATGGAAGTAAAAATTAATATGAAAGGTGTAAAGTGGAGGTAAAAGTTGATATTAAAGGTATAATGATGACGTCTCTTTAATAAGTTAAATTTACGAAGTAACACTGTTAAAAAGGAACGGAGGGATCAATTGTTCGCTTTACTAAAAATATCTATAAATTTTTTGTTAACTATTGATAAGGATAAATTGACCACCTAGGTCAGGTCGGTTAAGGCCAGTACATCCCAACCTCCCATGGGCAGGTCGGGCACAATAAGTGGAGTGTCCAGATCAGGTCGGCGGGCCCCCAAGGGGACCCAACACCGGAAGACCTGAATGACTAAGGTCAGCTCAGCGGATAGAGGTCAGATAATCCAGCTCGGGGACTCAGCTCGGCTGAGGATAATCACCTCAGACCT
>JAXBDA010002741.1:0-40025 GCA_036023075.1 Gaultheria prostrata | reverse complement strand
CCAACATTCTCAAATCCCTGCAATTTAAGCACAAACACAAAATCCAACCACGTGCACGAATTAAATGGAAAATGAGGATTAACCGCACGTCTAACGCGCTCATTCTTTCCTACTTAGGCGCTTAAATCCATGAATTTCACGCGCCTATCAGTGACCAACAGGCAAAATGTAGTGATAGGCTTGTGTTACATGGTTCTTTTAGAATAGAATCTTATTTTGATGAAAGATTGAAAAATTAGATCAACCACCGAACCACCTAAACTTATTTGATCCACCTCTACTTATACGATGAGCTGATTATTGGTGTGCGACCCCGAGTTGGCCTCATGAACCCATCTGTGCACCATCGGTACCTCTAGTCGTATTGAAATTGGACTATATCGGTATTGGATGCAATTTCACTCATTGAATTTCATGAAAATCTTAGGCCGGGATTGTTTCACATAACTTATTTATGCGACTTTTTGAATTTTTTGCACTTTTGCATTCTTTCGAGTTTCAGTAATAATTTTATACTTTTCTGATTCCTCTCACCGCGATAAATCCCGAAACTTAAAAAATTAGAAGGAAAATTAACAAATGTGATTTTTTTAAATAAATACAAAAATTAAGAAGTGTAAAAAATTAAGGATAACAAGGCCTTAATTAGAATCTTAAAATCTTAAAATGCTTATCTATGAATCATTCCCAACGACTTGAAAGGGTAACGGAACACCGTTTCTCAATAGTACTGTAGTGTAGAATACTCGGAACTCTTAAATGTGGAAACAAATTAATGGTACCATGCTTGTCCTTATGTCCATACTAGATATAATGCCTCGTGCTTAGCACGAGTTTGATGCCCGTTGGATTTTTGTGTAATGGATTGTGTGAGTTTTTTTTAAAGAATTTCTAATATTTTTTGCTTTTTTGGCCATTAAAAATTGAAGCTTTCTATTTTGGGTGTAAAAGATGTAGCATGCATAAGTCAATATTATAAAGCAATAGTGGCTTAGGCGCCAAGTATGCATACTTCTTATCTACGCCTCTGGTGGATTAGTAACAGGGCCCAAAGGACCAAAAGGGTATAACGCTCGCCCAAATTACAACAAAACCAACGTGGCCAATTCCAAATTGAAGGGTAAAATTGGTAAAAAGTGGCTAATGACCAAACAAAGGAATTGAAAAGCCTCTCTTATATTAGTCCTTCGGTTTTGGATATGTAAGAGACAGGAAACTGTTAGGAAAATAGTCAAAGACTCAAAGAAGCCTTCTAAGGACGGATGCAAGGGTGGGTTAATCCGGGCCACTATTTTATCTAAGTTTAAATTTTCCATATAAATATAGTAATGATTTTATAAAAATTTACAACTAAGGTCCACCCGTCCATTTATTTTTTGTTTTAATGTTCGTTAAATTCACACTCGAATCCTGCGTGCGTTCTTGTTACAACTCAAAAGTGGAGTACTACTGCTCGTTAGCGTGTACTACTCCCTTATTAATTGCAGGCGGAAGCATTGAAACACTGTTGAAACTTTCATGCTTATATTCCGAATTACCCCAAAAAAAAAAATATGAGAAAAGTATTTTCATGCTTATATATATATATATATTTTGTTTTTGTTTTTGTCGAAAAGTATGAGAAATATTACGAGTTCCGATGCTTCTCATTCTATCGTACTTAGCGTGAGTGAGAAGGTAAAAGATGCTAGAGAGAGATGAGGTCAGGTAAAGTGATATGCTAGCTTTGATCTGTCACATTAAAATCTCTTTGCACTGCCCATTTTCTGAATTTCTAGTCGTGTCCGGTTCTATTTATACAAGTAAATCTCATGACCATAACCCGCTTGTACAATTGAAAAATTATTTTTGTCCTTGTCTCATATTTAAATTTGAGAAATGTTAGTAATACACATTGTTGTGAAATGTTATCCAATACTCCCTCCGTCCTCATTTTATGGTCATTTTTTAAAGTGCGTGTTACTTTTCAATTGATTATATCTTCTAATTTATAAAGTTTTACGTGATTTTAAAAACATTGTATTATAGAATTAGTCGAGATCTATCAAACAAGATCCATATTGGATATAAAATTCATTACCAATTTAAATTAAAGATATAACTAAGTTTTTCATCCGGTTAGAATACAACTGGGATCATAAAATGGGGACGGAGGAAGTATTTATAAACTTAAAAAAAAAACTAAAGTTTTCATTTTATATATGTTAAATTCAAGAATTTAATACATCTTCCGTCCCATATTGTTTGTCATTTTTACTTTTTGATGTTTTTCGAATAATTGTCTATATTTCACAATCTATAATAAATATTATAGATTGTGAAATATTATAGATTGTGAAATATAGTTTATTAAAAAGTTAGTTTAGATCTATCAAACAAAATTTATATTGTATATAAAAGTCATTATAGATAAAAAAGATATGAATAATTTTTGTAGAGGTCCCAAATAATAACATGGTACAAGAATTTGGGACGGAAAGAGTACTGATTTTCACTTGTCAACAGTTTGAAACTTTCGCAACGATAAAAAGTAGATACATATGCAGGGAAAGTACGATTATTTTGTTTTAGTTCAAGTTTTCATTAAAATATAGTATTTTATTGTCGTCAAAATACTACTCCCTTCGTCCGGATTTGTTGGTTCATTTTGGGGATTTCAATTTTTTTTTTCATTCCTTTTTTTCCATCATTTTTTATGTACTTTCTCCATACTTTAGCTTTAACTTTTGGAAATGGACAAACATTTTCAGACTTGAAAAAATATGTTTGTGAACCAACAAATCCGGACAGAGGGAGTACTACTAGTTAGTATTTTTTGTTTTTAAATGTCAAAACTATAAATCTATATAAAAAGAATGACTTTCTTAAAATCCGTACCATCAAATCAACAATAAAGTAAACTCAGTCTTAGTACTGTTTTATTTAGTAAACTCATTTCCTTGATAATAAAAAAATAGTAAACTCAATACAAAAAATTCTATGCATCATGCCCAACAAGATAATTTGTGCACCATTGGTGTGCACCCTTGGTTGGTACTAATTAGTGCTCTTTTTCATCCCATTAGAATCTGAATCATTCATTTATTTTCTCTAGTACGTTTTAAAAAAATAATATATACATATATATATATATATATATTGTGTCCTAATTATAACGAGTCATGCTAGGTGTATATTATTTTGGTGTACACCAAATGTACACCGCTTCTGTGGGACTCAAAATTGATCCCACACAAATGATCGGAGCCGCTCTATATTTTAAAAATATTTTTTTCAGGACCGCTGTAAAACATTAGCTCATTCTAACATCGGTAAGGTTCCGATCGATTATTTGCCCAATTTTCTGTCAGTAAATTGGGCGCAAAATCAATCCAATCATTACCGGAGTTAAAATGAGCTAATTTTTTATAGAGACACTTAAAAAAACATTTCAAGAATATTGAGCAGCTCCGATCATTTATGTGGGATCCAAAATGGTGTACCCATAGGTTTTCCCAATTATAACATTCTTGTTTTTATTTACATTCCACTTTTTGTTCTATATATAAACTCCACCCATCTCTTCAAGCAGCATCCCTTTTACCTACTTCCATCACTTCACAACACACCCCAAAACAAACACAACAATGTCCTTCACTTCCTCCATGACTGTTGTCTTTTCTTTCTCTTCATGTTCCTCCTCCCCTTTGATTGTCGTTGATTACAAGCCCTTATGTATGGAACCAAACACACACTCTTGTTTATTAAGCAACTTCATGAGAGGAAACCCTTTCTTGGGTTTTACTTATCACCACAAATGGAGAAGAAAGACGTACATATGATACGCTTTTGGTGCTATCCTCGCTGAGCTTGTGATTCTTGTTCTTTTATTTTTTTAGTGGTAGATTTTAGTTTTATTTTTTTTTCTTGACCTTGCAAGACTTCTTATCTTTGTTCACGCTCTCTCTAAACCTTGTTGTTATTCTTTTTTCTGATTTTATTTTATTTCATCCCGTTCAAACCTCTCACCTTAACTTTTCTTTGCTATTCCTCCTGAGCTTGAGCTAATTAAGCATCAATTAGCAATCTTGATGTAATTTAGTACGTTGCAATTGACCAGTATTGTAACCTTTTTACATCGTTCGGATATGATAAAGGAGATTTATGTAGTCATGAGTTTGTACTTTGTAGGGCATCATGTATTTAAGTAGAATTCAGCTTCTTACCTTATTTGCATCGAATGTTTAGAATCAAGAAATGTAACACTGATTTGATCTTTGAAATGTAACACTGATTTCATCTTTGAATATCAAGAGATTTAAAGTGTTTGGCCAGCTTCGGTTCGATTAGTTTAGGCTTCAAAGGTGGAAATCCGGTAAAGTTCTAGGCTTTGTTTGGAACTTGAGGAAAGTGAGGGAAAACAAAGAAAAATTAAAAAAAATTCCTCTTCTTGTTTGGTTTGGAGAGAGAAAAGAGTAAATAAAAAATTTAAGTATTGGGAATAGTGAAATTTTCCTCCCATTTTATTTTTTCTTCCTTCCCACATGATCCAAACAGAGCCTTAATTAATTTTAGTTGGTGAGAAAAGAAATCTATTAGTAAATCCTGTGGGTGGTTTTCAAAAATAAAGAAAAGATTCCTATTTATTGTTCCCAAAAGAGAGAGAGAGAGCACGGGCGCACAAGTAAGGCTTTCTCAAAATCAGTTCGCACAAGCAGACTTTCTCAAAATCGGTTCTCAAAACCATTAACGCGGTGTTTGGCCATTTCATTTTCTACTTTTCTCGTTCTCGTTATTCAATTTTGGGTGTTTGGGGATAACACCCATCATTCTCTTAAAACTCATTTTCCAATTTGATAAAAGGAGAGGAGAAGTCAAAAATAGGATGAAAGAAGTTTTTTGATTTCTCATTTTTTACTTTTCTCATTTTGATTAATAAAAAGATCTACAAAATATATTCTACACATCTCCCAAACACTACTTATGTTACAAAATGCATTCTGCATATTTCTCGCAGATAGTCCTCCCATATTTAAAACAAATTTTAACCAAAATTCAAAAAATAAAAAATACTACGGATACAACGCTCACATTTTCGACCTGGAGGTGATCATCCGATATGGGGCTGTCTGAATTGGATACTTATCCTATAATCAGTGCTAATGAATGATATATGAACCTGATATTGATACGTTTATTGAAGCATAATTGTTGTAAATTAACCCCAAAAAAGACAAAACCTTAACTGTTGCACAATTGATATCATGCGCCCTTATATCTATAATCATTTTATTTTTTTGAATCTATAGCGTGGATTTATTATTGTTTTTTCAAGCAAAGAAAATAAATTTTCACCGATAACAATAGAACATTACAAGAAAGAGGCGAGAAGGAGTGAATTTATAATATTAACCTTTGTGTGTCTATAAGTAGAAATATATATGATAGGGTAATTTTGTCATTTTCACATTCAAGATAATAAAAGAAAGAGAAAAGGAAGAACAAGGCTCCGTTTGGGAGCGTCTTTTTCTATTTTTTGCTTTCTCTTTTTTGGTTTTGGGTGTTTGGCATCCAAGGGAAAAAACAGTTTCTTCATTTCTGGTGATAGAGAGGAGAAAACAAAAAGAGGCTCACACCTCCTTTCCAAATTCTACTTCTAGGTTTCTCTCATCTCTCTCTCTCAAAATACAATCTGCACATTTCTCCCAACACTCATCCAAGATTCAAAAGTCATTCTGGTCATAATCCAAAAAATCAAAAAGCTAAAAGTTACAACTGAAAAGCTGAAAAGTAGGCTCACAAATACCCTTTTGAGTGTGACTTTAAGTTAAGGAAGTGTATAATCACAATTTCATTTCAATTTCACTTAATTGGAACAACTTTTTTAAAAGGTTAAAAAAATTATTGTTCGTTTCTCGTCCAAAAACTTATTTCCAAAACTGTTGTCTCCTTTGTCTTTTATCCATCTTTAATAATTGTTTATGACATTTTACAACTTGTTATTTACTCTCTCTCTCTCTCTCTCTCTGTGAAAAAAAATTAAGAATCAGTTCAAAAAAATAAAATTAAGAACCTCTTGCCCATCAAAAACAAATTAAGAACCTCTTATTAAAATTCATCAAAAGCAAAAAAGCTATTCAAAAAGGTCTAATGGTCAAAAAGTAAAGTCAATGGAAGCTAATTTGATCAGTTTTAATGTAACATTTTAAAATGTATAAAGTCTAGATGGATTCGAAAAGTAAATTTATAAAAATTCACGCAAAACAAAATATTTTTTAGTTTTAGTAAATTAATGAAAAGGATTTTTTTGAGACACAGATTCTTCTCCTTTAACACCGTTGACCCACCTACGTGGCCGCTGCTGCTGAAACTTTAACTAGGTTCCTCTTTCTCCTTCTCTCTCTCTGTGGTAAACCCCATATTTGAAACAAGCACCACTGTCGACTAGCGGGGCAACGTCGACCTCCACCACCACCACCACCACCACCGTCGTCGTCCAACTCCGCCGTTGCCCAAAAACCAGCACCACCATTGAACCACCAGAAAACACCACCACCTAACACCAAAAAGTAGCGGTTTAAAATTTGGATCAAGGCCTGGTTCTCATTAGATTTGGGTAAGGATTTAAATAAAACTTATTTTGGTATGAGTTTGATTCTAGGACTCGAGGTGTGTTTTTGGGTGATTTTACTCAAATTTCAAATTTACTTCTAAGTTTGGTTCAGGGCTGGAGGTGCTCTTAGAGCATCACCATCAGGGGCATCAAATCCCCTGCTGGCTATTTTGTTAAGCCAAGTGCCAAGAAAACCCCAAAAATCAGGCGCACCAAATTCAGTCATTAAATTTGTAAAACTCTAACTTTGCTACAGTTGGTGCTGCACTGTTCACGCACCAAGTCACTATTCACGCACTGTTCACTTTTTTTATTATTACTTTTGGGGAGTAGGAGTAGAAAAAAATAATAGTTTAATATAATGAAGTTAGAATAGAGAGTCTGATTTTGTGAATTTTTGGAAAAGTGACTTGCTAATTTATAAAAGATGTTTTTGAGGTTAAATTTGATGTTTTTTTTGTGAGGCTAATAAGGATACCCTTAGAGGTAAAAGCTACAATACTCACTTCTATTTGGATGTGTATCATACACACCTCCAAAATATTATGATTTTTTCGTATAAAAGTTAAAATACAGATTTTTAATGAAAATTTTACAAACTTTATTTTACTAAAAAGTTACGAATTTTTAGTACAGAAGTTACGAAAAACACTAAAATATTATGAAATTTTATAAAATGACACAAGTTGAAGTACATATTGAGTTTATATGGTACATACTTTTAAATTTTGTACTCCTATAATGTAGATTTTCTCATCTTAGATGAGGAAAGTACATTGGATGTACAAATGCAGTGATGCACATACAGGATCAAATGATGTTATATTTGCCCATACTATTTGTACTAATCTGCCTTACACAGAGGCTGCTCCAAGGAGAGAGAGAGAGAGAGAGAGAGAGAGAGAGAGAGAGAGAGAGAGAGAGAGAGAGAGAGAAAGAGAGAGCCCTGCCCATATGTTGTCAAATCTGAAAGGCAGTGATGATGATTATCAAGTAAAGCTCTTTGAGCAGAGAATAAAGAATCAAACGATCAAAAGTTAGCACGGTGGGTTGGAGGGTTTCCTTTCTCATGTACTATTAGGATGAGTTTGTCGTTTGATTTTATGGGATATTTTTAAAAATTACTTCAATTGGATGATTTTATGGGATTTCATATTTTATCATGTTATTATAATTTTTGGAAACTATACCATGCTAAAATAATAAATCGAGACGGAGGGGGTATAATTTGTTACAAAATTTCACATTTGTTAGTCTATTTCAAATTAAATGACAAACTCAGCCTTAATTGGGTTAGTTAGTTTCATACAAATAATTTTTTGTACGGAAGAAGAAATTAGTTGAGGTATCGTAAGTATAGACGAATTCAGAAATTCAATTCACTGAGGGCACTTTATTAATTAAAATCACCAAAAAAATTTCCTACCTAGTCGAGAATTTTGCTAAATTAAAACATTTGTTATGAATTATAAAGTTTATAATGCATACTTTTTATATAAAAAAGAATAAAAAAAATGAGCACATAATCGTATACAACTTTTAGAAAATGATATATATTGACAAACCTTTAGCATCATTGAGATGATTTTATTGATGGTTTTTTTTTCAGAGCATGGTGTTTTCTTTTTGTTTTCGTCAAAAAGTCTGAGAATTACAGTAGTATTACGATTACGAGTTCCGATGCTTCTCATTCTATCGTATTTACTATTTAGCGTGACTGAGAAGGTAAGAGATGCTAGAGAGAGACAGACTCACAGACAGATCATGAGCTTAAGTAAAGTGAGATGCTAGCTTTGATCTGTCACATTACACTGCCCATTTTCTGTATTTTTATTTCAAATATATATAAAATCTCATGACAATAACCCGCTTGCACAATTGAAAAATTGTCCATACCTATACAAATCTCTATTAGATGTGTATGATATGTACTCTCTTCGTTCAAATTTATTTGTTCCTCGTCTTATTACAACCGGATAAAAAATTAGTGATATTTTTAAATTGATAAGCAATTATATGTTGAATATTGATCTTGTTTGATAGATCTCGATTAGTTCTATAAGATAATGTTTTTAAAATTACATAAAATATTATGAATTACTATAACAATTTGAAAAGTGGCACGAACTGCCAAAATAGACTAACAAATCCGGACGGAGGAGGTATAATTTTCTTTGAATCGCTTCGAATTCATAATAACATTTTGTCAAAAAATTCTTAATATTTTTGGTCTACATACATTAAAATATCGTCAAATAGTAACATACAAAAGTTATGAATTCAATATTTTTGTTATGAATTGAGTTCCAATGTTGTGAATTGTTATCCAATAATTATAAACTAAAAAAAAAACTAAAGTGTGCTTTTTATATATCTAAAATTCAAGAAATAATATTTCTTCCGTCCCATTTTGTTCGTTTGTTTTCGAAGACCGTGTCATCGATCAATCACTTATACTTATCTTTTAATATAAATTTTAAAAAATATGCAATATAGATTTTGTTTAATAGTTCTCGATTAGTTCTAAAATACGAAGTTTCAAGATCATGCAAAATATTGTAGATTGAAAAATATAAACAATTGAAAATGGACACAATCTTCTAAAATGGATAAACAAAATAAAAAATAAGACAAAGGGAGTACTAATTAAAAAAGTGCACATTGTGTTGTATTTTCGGTCGTCAACAGTTGAAACTTTCTCAAATAAAACAATTTTCATTAAAAATTCATTTATTTTATTGTGGTTAAGATAACAGTTATTTTCAGTAAATATCAAATCTATTTTATTTATGTAAAGAAAATGATCTGTTTTAAAATATGTCCAATCATATGCTTTAGTCTATTTAGCCCATGTAGACAATAAGGGAAACTCACTCTTAGTACTGTTTTATTTAATAAACTCAGGCCCTGTTCGGCTGTTCCACTAACTCAAAAAGTCAAAATCCAGCTTATTGTGTTTTTCGAAACATGTCATCCTCTCACAATACATCACATAAAAAATCACAAAAAACCAACGCGTATTTCGAGCTCTCACATAAAAAAGCTAAAAAGCCAAAAAATCAAAAAAACCAATTTAATGGCACACCGCCTCAATTCGTTGATAATAAAAAATTAGCGAACTCGATACCAAAAATCCTACGCATGATATATGTGAGCTCCAGAGTGAGCCCAACAACGTAATCTGCGCACCATCGGTGTGTAGTGTGCACCCTTGGTTGGTACCGGTAGAATTACTACTCTTTTTGGAATTCCAGTACTTTTTTATTTGAGGGAGTATAGGGTACAAAAAGAGTTTCTCCAAAAACATTCGGGAAAAAGAAAACAGTACTCTGAACCATTATTTCATTTTTCCTAGACGTTTTCGGGTCGTAACATTTATATTTTTAGTATTTACATTCCACATTTCCACTCTCATTTTTTTTTTTCTATATAGAAACTCCACCCATATCTTCAATAAGCATCCTTTTAGCCTACTTTCCATCACTTCACAACACACTCCAAAACAAACGCAACAACGTCGTCCTTCACCTCCTCGTAACTGTTCACCTTTTACATTCCTCTTCATGTTCCTCCTCCCCTTTGATTCTTGTTTATTAAGCAACTTCATGAGAGAGAACCCTTTCTTGGGTTTTACTTATCACCGCAAATGGAGAAGAAAGATGTACATATGATACTCTTTTGGTGCTATCCTATTTGAGCTTGTAATTAATTCATGGTTTGTTCTTTTATTTTTCTTTGCTTATAGTAGATTTTAATATTTAATTACTTTTTGTAATTTTTTTTGACCTTGCAATTCTTTTTTATCTTTGATTTACCCCCCCCCCCCACAAAAAAAAAAAAA
This sequence comes from Gaultheria prostrata, assembly GCA_036023075.1. NCBI lineage: Eukaryota > Viridiplantae > Streptophyta > Magnoliopsida > Ericales > Ericaceae > Gaultheria > Gaultheria prostrata. The sequence goes on along the minus strand of JAXBDA010002741.1, from coordinate 29,592 downwards.
AATTTTATCTTTGTCACACCCCCTCTCTCCCTCCTATTTTTTTTTTTTTTTTTTTTCACTTTTCATTTTTTTTTTTTCTTTTTTTTACCCCCCTCCCCAAAAAAAAAAAAAAGGCTTCTTATCTTTGTCACACTCCCTCTGATCCTCCTATTTTTTCTTTTCTTTTTTTTGCCTTTTATTTTGTTAAAGGAGATTCAAGTTCATGAGTTTTTAGGGCATCATGTATTTGAGTAGAATTCAGCTTCGTACGTTATTTGCATTGAATGTTTAGAATCAAGAAATCAGGACCGGCCCAAGGATTAGTATTGAAGGCCTAATTAAATATTGCCCATTAAAGTGAACACTTAAAACAATTTTTACAGTAACAATCACTTGAATATTACTCGTGTTATATTTGTAGAAGTAAAAATATCTACGAGACTTGTATAATCAACCTCTAATCGATAAATTTTCTCGTGTATTTTTCTTTATCAAGAGTGTCAAATTTTAATTCCAAGTTAAAAAATGGGTGGTTTTGCTGTTTAAGAGTTCCCTTGATTAAAAGAACTTTTATCTGGATTGAATTTTTGGAGTTTGAAGAGGATATGTCCCAATTTCACTGACCTCATGATTTGATTCTCTCGCTCCAACTCTTCACCTCTCTTACTTTTTAATATATTTATTTTAAGAAAAACAATTGCATAGTGTGGGTAGAAAATGAAGAGAGATTCTCAGTAAAAAATATAGATGATTTTTCGAGATATGTGAATAGTGGATGTGTGCCAAATATTTTGGGACGGATAAAGTAGTAAAAATTATGGAGATGCTCTTATTTTTTGGGGTTTATTGGATGCCTAAGCCCAGACCTCTTGGGGTTGGGCCGCCCCTGCAAGAAATGCTACACTGATTTGATCTCATTGAATAGCAAGACATTTCATTGATTTCGAGAGTGTTTATTTTTTTTGGTAAGTTTGAGCGACTTGAGAAATGAAGAGAGAAGATTTTAATGTTTCCATCCCATCATAGACTACTCGCTAGGGATGTCACACGGTTAAGCAAACAATTATAGTGGATTTTTATTTTGGGAAACATTTTGGGAAATGCTAACGCCCGTTAGAGGTACAAAAAGGTACATTTGTAGGTACCACTTAAAAAGTACATTTTTAGTGAACTTCAAAGTACGTGTGTACTTTAAAAGTGTATTTTATAGTACGAATGAGATCCAATAAATGTATTTTTTTGTACCCTTAACGGATGCAATGGTGCGCCCGTTAACAAAACCCTTTTTTTAAACCGAAACCAAAATCAACCGATAATCGTAATCGGCCTAACCAAACAATGCTTGTATTAAAATGTTTGGCCTGGTTCGGTTCGATTAGTTTAGGCTTCAAAGGGGGAAAGCTGGTATTGGTACGCCAAAAAGTTTTTAATTTTAGGGATTGTTCTAGAATGGATTTTATGAGGGGGTTTGATTTTATCAATTCGTGAAAAAATTTCATAAAAAATGTGAGATTTTATGAAATCTTTTCACGAATAGATATCAAACCCTTGATTTTATCAAATCTTCATAAAATCCATTGGAGAACAACCAACTTGGTGAGAAAAGAAAATCTAGCAAGTCCTGTGGGGTGGTGTTCAAAATTTTCTCTTTTGACTTTAATTTTTCGGTTGGACTTTGACTATGGTCGGTCCTTCTTTCACTTGCTTTACAAAACAGTTAACCATGTTAGTGTTAGTGTTAGTGCCTAAGTGATCGAAATTGACCAGAAGGCACTCTTTGTCTTAGTTAGTCCATTGAATAATAAGGAAAATGTAGAGCTTTGAGGAGGAAGAAATGACGTACCTATTACTAGAGTTTAGCATTGCAGTATTTATAGGAGTGCATTGGTTTGACATGTGTAATGTCGCGTGCCGGCCTAGTACCGAGGTACGTTATGACATCTTCTACCCGGGAATCAACTCTCGACCATTACCTTCTAATTGTCGGGCACTATGATTCGCAGGTGCTACATTTTGGTCGGATTGATCAGGGGAACGCGTGCATAGTGAATAGAGATGCCACGTGGCCGAACCGTACTATGCTAATCTAGTTTCGGTTGTACGATGCATGGCTGAGCCATGCGTCTCAAAGAGACCTGCGCTACGTAGTTGACCCCCTACAATCCTTAAATATCACCCTATAGTTTTGTCGTACGGCCATGGCACATGCTGATCGGAGATTTGTCTCTTGTACGATCATTTCTACCTAGCCTCTGCCACCGAGGTCATTACCCATTTTCATGATTCCGCTCGACCGTGGCTGCACATGTAATTACCTGTCCCAGTTGACCTGCTAACTCTTAGCATTAATCACGTGACTCAAAAAGTTAAACTCAAGTTATACAGTAGCTGCTCAAAAATCGTTTATATTTAAATTTCAACTTTCCCATCCCATCGATGTGGGACTGGGGCCTTTACAACACAGGTGGGGCCACCATTCCAAACGTTCTAGAACATGGAACATGGGCCACTGATGACGGTTGGGTCTGTTGGGGTCCGATAGATGCAAATGGGCCTAATGTTTTGGGCTCAATTATTTCGGCCCAGTACAAGTCCAATTCTCTAAATGAGGATTTCCAGAAGAAAGATAAAAAGATTATTTTACGTCCACCTCCAAATAATCGATATGAAACTCAAAATGCAAGTAATGTCCAAAAAGCTGACAGGTTGGATTTTGTTCAACTTCAGTTTCAAAATTCCCTGCTAAACATTGATTCACTTCGTGCCTATGAAATGCATGCATATAAAATCAAAATCGATATGAAACTCAAAATAGAAAATAAAAACGTTACTAAATGCATCCTTACCGACCGAAATTGATTGGTTCAGTTTTGTTTCGGCAGTCCGTTCGATTTGACCTTTTTTTTTTACATCTCTATTTGAGATATCAATATATCAGGGAGACAAGTAGAACTTATTATTTAAACCCAACAACTAATCTATCAAGCCAGGCTAGCACAGCTGGCATTTCCATTTGCTTTCCTTAGTGGAGGCGTGAGTTCAAGCCCATGAGGGTTCAGGGTTATGGATAGTCTCTGTCTAGACTCCCTGTGGACTAACTAGCTAAATCCCCTAATCCCTCTAACCCGGTTGATGTATGCCGTTTGACAAAAAAAACTAATCTATCAAGCAAACATTCGCATCTAAGAATCTAAAATTATGGACGAGAACTTTGAGAAATAAAAGTTCAAAGGCATTGTTCCATTGCATTGATGTCAATAGCTCACAATGAATGTCTGGTATCTACAAACCAATGAGTTTCATTAAGGAATAATTCAAATGTAAGATCATGAACCAAAAATACAAAAAATGAAACCCAGATTGTGATGGATTCAGTCAAATAGCTTACATTCAGCGTTTGCTATTTACAACTTTCTTCAAGAGAACATTACAATCTTAAGATCATGGACAGGAAAAATCTAAAAGAAAAACGAAGAGAAATGGAATTCAAGTTCACGCTGCTTTTTCGTTTCTTCACGTCTAGACATGTATAAATTTTTCAACATCCGCTGCCAGTTGCTACGTACTGATTAAGAGAGCAAAACCATGATCTTTTGCTCTCACCATCAGACGTCGAACGTCTGAACCCGGATCTCAAACACCTACTTCTACGAATCAAACAAGGACTCGTGTCAGAAGCTCCCATACAAAGACTCGGGCTGAGTTTCACCGAAGCAAAACTCTGGCAACTCAGGGACCGAAAAGAAGACCCGAGTGGCGAAATCCGAGTGCAGTGGAAATCGGGTTTGCCAAATGGGGTTTCCAATGAATTCCTTTCCGCACCCTCAGTTGAGCACGAGCAAAATGTTAGGGACAAACTTGTTCTTGCGCCATTCTCCTTGTACAGCGTGCCGGTGCCTGGGAGCTTGACGAATGACACGATTCCATGGCGGCAGAGAGGGCATGGGATTGAGCCCGGTGGACCGTGGGCTGAAGTTGAGGAGCTGTTAGTTGAACAAAGGTATAGGGCACAACTTGTGCAGAACTCGTGATCGCAACCTGAAAAACAAGGCATCTATTGTTGTTACATGTTGGATGAATAAAAAATGGCTGGAAAACGAGTACGCTCAGTTAATTAAACCCCATTGAAACGATGTTTGAGAGGGTAGATTGGTTTTAGGCATCAGAATTCCCTTAATTTCCACTGAAATGGGGAAATGCACCAAAGTGCAACACCACGTTCCAAATCTTTAGAAAAACGAAAACTCAACGATGGTGGTTTCATATATAATTCATCTGCCAATCTGCCATTAGCCTTTTGTTTCCAAACTATTTCTGCTTTCTACTTGCACGAAAATAACTTCAATGCAGAGAAAACCAATCTTTTGGCACCATGTTCCCTAATTCCACAAGGGACTCGGGGCATGCATCACCAATGCCACAACGAAACGAGTTCTTAAATGTTATAGAAGACTAAGAAGAGATATAGACATGCAAAGGATCAAGTAGATATAACTAATACGAGTGTATACATTGTTCGATACAAGTTAGGTACAATAGTTCACCATAACCTAAATAAGTGACATATTTATTGTTTCAGATTTTTGATGCACATCAGAACTCTTTCAAAAGAGTAGTCAAATAGTTTTGTAAAATAAAGAACCTTGAGAGTTTCATCACCTTATTTGAAGGCAAATGTTAATGCCAAAACTTTTTTTGACTGTGCCAAAACTCCAGTGCATAAAATGCTTGTACTTATGTGCAATGTACAAGCCTTTCATGCACTGGAGTTTTGGCACAATAAAAAATAGCTAGGCATTATCATCATCCTTATTCGAAATGGAAAACTGCTACTTTAGGAATCTAACTGCTAGTTAATATAACTGAGCTGAGCTGTTTCCCCAAAACTTCACATGTATTTGATCATTCTCCTGGAAAAAGGTTTTATTCGCCGGACTTCTTAGAGATTAGAAGTTTGTATAAGGAAGCAAACTCAACCAACTATACTCCAATAGTCAATGAACTGTTCTTCCAGTGCACGATTCATATGTCAAACTGTTTTATCTTTCTTTCCCAGTTGAAGTTTTGACCATTCATTGTCATTTTTTTAAAGATCGTCATAACTACCAGATTCGACAATGTATGTGTGTTTATATGTCAAAAATTCTACGGCAGTTAACATAGGTCCAAAGTAAGCTTATTGTGAAGGAAAAAAACATAGAAACTGTCAGATGTTAGAATTTAGATTGCATTGAACTCCTTGATGATTGCTCTACGACGTTACTATTGTTTTTCTCATGACTTAGAAGCATGATTGCAAGTTTAAGGGAAATGTACCTTCTACAGCAACTGTGCATTTTCTTTCCAAACAAACAACACAAGGGTCTAGGCATGCAGGAGTGTTATCGTTGTTCCTCCATCCGCATTCTCTGTAAATGACAGAGGAGCAGATTGTTACGGAACTAGTAGTTTCCAACACCCAACTTGGCAAACTATTAGCTGAAGAAGAGTAACTCTTGAAAGTAATGAATGCATAAGCTAAAGCCACATTTGTTTGATTTCTTTGACTAAATTGATAAGCATAATAGACGTTTTAGAAGCTGTGTATGTAGCAGTTTATGACTCTACGCGATAAAATAAGAAGACTTGAAAAGGATTGGATATAACATATAAAGGGAAGTTACTATTTGACAGAGTAACAGCGGGATAAGTTCATGCGTGTTCGTCGGACGAATGTCATCCCTCTACTGAATTACCACAAGGAAGCGTATCTTTTGTTCTGAAAAATCCAAGCTTTTTAAAAGAATAACTAATTCCTCCAGGGCTTTGTCCGACATTTTGCGGCACATGAATGACACAATCCAGCAGAGCTCTTACAATACAACAATAACAGAACCCATCTAGTCCCCAATCATTGGGGTATGGGCGGGGGATGATTGGAGACAGACCTAACCTTTGGCAATATGCACAAAGTGGCTGCTCTCAGATTAACCACTGAAACAGTGGCCCCCTAACCTCCAAGAACCCAGGAGCTACATGTACGTTTTGCTGCAGAGCTGTTACAGAGTAATAATAATATCTTTTTTAAGAATACAGTGTCTGGGCTAGCTTATCTGCATCTCTCGACTAATCCCAGGGACCCATCCAACCGTGCACTAGCGGGAGCCTCGATTTCCTATAGCTAGATTTAGTTCAAGAATCAGTACAGCAGCAAGGAAACAATCTTCAGTCCTTAACCGAAGTCCACAAACATAATCCCTGTCTATTCTATTGCAGATAATTGCCAGTCAGATGACTCATTCTTAAACAAGCCAGTCTTTCAATATGGTCAACATTCTTTCCAACACCACCGGATGGATAACCCAAATTTGCAAGCAAATTGCATTTCTTCTCAACCATTAGTTCATTACACTATTTTCCATTTCACAATAAAACATAGTAAAATATCTTCCATAAAACCCATTTGCTAAAATCCTTAAGACAACAGGATCCAGGGATTTAACAAAATGCAAAAGCTAGGTGCGAAAAATCGCTAATAACACTTTTAAATAAAACTCACGCAAATCAAACAATCCCAAGTCTTCAAAAGCAAAGGATAAAATTGATTATTTGTGAAGGAAAGAACATATTGAAGTGTTGAAGTTTATTTCCAACTGTAATGGTATAACTCTGCTCACCTAGCAATTTTGACAATGCTCATAAGGGGAAGACATAAAAATGGTGAAGGAAGAAGTTGAGGCTGCTCTTCTAGCTTAGTGCTAAGAATTTCCTCAAGGCCATCTCTATGCCATGAGCGAGCGACCATCGAGGGAGTCCACCTTTAAGAAAACAAATGAACATTGGAATTGGATATGTAAATAGCTCAAACCATTAGTGGGGAAACAAGGAAAGATGCTTCAGCATACTTACGATATAGAAGGTAAAATGGTGATTTCTACCCTACAAACACCAAAGATGCAGCATGCTAAATAGGAGAAATCGGAAAATAGAATTTTGAATCAGTAGAACTGTCCATTTATCATACATGAGGACTTAGCAGTCATAGGATGAGACATGCATGGAAGTTAAGCAGTCTACTTGTACATTTTTTGGTTGCAACACACACAACTTGTACAAGCATACCTTCATATGAAACACAGGCACAAATTTAGGAGAAACAAATTTTGTTCAATTTCTTCCACTACTACTCTCAGATGCAAAATCATCTGAGCAACATTTAATGTTTAACATACCAGTATTCAATTGAACCCTGCTAGAGCATCTAAACGTGATGGAAACGATGGCTAACAAATGATTTAGACAACAACGTTCTAAACAAGTACCTTAATCAAAGAAAGAATAAAAAGAAATCAGAAATGTTTAATCAAATTATATATGATGCTTTTGTAACAAATTATCGGTAATGAGAAATAAGCAAGGTCTACAACAAAAACAAAAACAAATAAAAATCATAGAGATCACAAAAACATTGTAACAAGTCCAAGTAAATGGGCTCAAAGTGCATACCCATTTGCATTTTCCGTACTCAGACTGGAACCCTTGGCAACCAAAATCTGAAAGGCAAAAATCCCACTTCAGGAAATACTTCAAAAGAGAGATAAAACTCCAAGCTGTAAAATAAAGCTTACTTGACAACATTGTGCATTTCCACCACAAGCAGCATAATGAAGGGCCGTGCTCCCAGCACCTGCTAAGTGACAAAAACGTAATTTCACGTGATAACTAAATGTAAGAGAAAGCTCTCCAAACTGTAAAGCAGAATTATAGGCAGTTAAGATTTACTTCTTAGGAGTTGCCATCTTCTCTTAAAGCATTTTAACTCTCTAATCAGATGTTCCAGGATTATAGGTAGGTTAAGATTTACTTCTAGGAGTCCCCATCTTCTCTTAAAGCATTTTAACTCTCTGACCAGATGTTTAAACCAACCTCCCTCTCTCTCTCAATCCTATTTCACCAGAATCACAACCCTACTTTGAACAGTAATTCCAAAATAAAAAAACACATAACATCCCTTCTTGGAGTTCATGGGTACTCTCCATAGCCCAAAGGGACCCTGTAGCTCTTCGTAATTACAACCCCAACGCCCAAAGGGACCTTGATCCGAGCAATTCAATGGGTACTCTCCATAGCCCATTTGGGCTTTGGTCCAGACTTTGCAGCCACAAATAAACTAAAATCAACCCAAAAGGTTGTCTTTCTCCTCCACAAGCAATTCAATTTGGATTATTCGTATCTACTTGTATACCCAAGATTACCCTGCAGATTTCCAATCTGAAACTGGACACATGCCAACTACGTGATAAGACAATCACCCAACACGATTACTTCCACATCAAAACAAAGTTGTTTCACTAAGATAGTAGCAGATGAGAAATAGACTTCACACTTGGAAGAGAATAGGGATCCAAGAAGTGAGGACAGGCAACACCAAAACAGTACTCCCTCCGTCCCCTAAAGTTAGACACTTTTGGCACTGCGTGCCATTTCTAAATTGCATATATCTTTCAATTCATAATGTTTTATGTGATTTTCAAAACTTTGTTTAAAAGAACTAATTGAAATCTATCAAACGAGATCCATATTGCTTATATAAAACATTACGGATTCAAAGATGTAGACAATTTTTTCGTAGGGCTGGAATAGTGAAAGTGTCTAACTTTCCGGGACGGAGGGAGTACTTAATAATCAACAGACATGATTAAATGTTAGATCATGACGTATGCATGCATACAAAGTAATCAAGGAAGTGATTCATATATATAATTTCATTAACAGAGAAAGAAATAAAAAGAAGGAAGCTTTTCATTGTAAAGACGATCACAGACAATGCGCTGTAAGCTAAATTACTTCAAGACGTTACCGAATAACTAAAACTGACAGTACTTTTGTTACAGCTATAGCAGATTATATAACTAAAGATAAACGACTTAAAGGAGTTTATTTACCAATTAAATCAATCGTAGTTCCATCTTCCACCGTGACCTCAGAAACAGAAGCTCCTAAGTCGAGGAGTAATTGCACAGTTTCCACATGCCCATTCAACGCAGCCATATGAAGGGCAGTGATGCCTCCATCAGCTGGTCTATTTATTATCTCACGGAGTGCACTGTTGCAAACAATGATGGAAAGGACAAAATTGATTAGAGCTAATAGAAACTGAAAAAAGACAAGAAAAAGAATTAGAAGCAGACTTTGATATGATGTTTGTTTGCAACAAAGAAACCCGATTAGATCAGTGCTACACTATATTTATTTCCTCATTGCCCCATCAAAGAAACTGAAAAAGGACAAGAAAAAGAATTACAAGTAGGCTTTGATACGACGTTACCTTTCATCAAATTCTGAGACGAAACTTTCATTTTCTGACGTTTCCCTCAAGATATTCCAAGCATTAGGAATGCTAGGAATATTATCTGTAAGGAGAAGCCGAATGCTTCGAGAATGTCCATTCAAAGCAGCCAAGTGGAGTGCAGTACCTCCGTTGATATAATCCGCTCTGTGGATCTAATATTCAATATCCAATATTGTGATAGTCTTATAGGAAAAATAGTTAAACCATTGATTGTAAATCAAGTAGAAAAGAAACAGGCTTAGAACACTTCATACATTGGCTTTGAAGAGAATCAGAGTCTGAACAACCTCCCAGTGACCATATTGACAAGCTTGCATCAAAGCAGTCTGTTTATGGGAATGAAGAGCACTGTGGTTAAATTCCTTGATACTTTATTTCTCTCTTTCACTTAAACATTAGAGCTAGTTCTAAACCAAATTCTTAATGTTTAGTTATTTAAACTATCATGACAGTTAAATGGCCGGAGTAATAGATGAGAAAGAACCACAATCTCCATTTAAGGAACAAACAGTAATCATACCTGCCCACGATAATTCCTGAGATTAATATCAACCCCTGATTCAAGCAACAGCGAGACAATCTGGGGGCAAAAAGGAGCAATGAGAAACCATTGTCATCATTACTTTATCAAATTACGATGAACTGAAGTGCACTTAAGCTTGGCTGGGATAAGTTTGATGCATCATCCTCATTTCACTAGAGGACTGAGATTTGAAATGAAGGCATCTGGGTTCAACTATATAAAAGTTAAGAAAGTTAACCATTGGAGGCAGATTGATATTTCTGAAGTGGAGGACAGAACAGCAATAGCAAAGACATACTTGGTTGAATTTACAAGTAGCAACATATATGTAAGGATTCCAAATAACTGTAGTTACAGAAGTTATTCTTAATCCTTCAACCTAAAGCTCACAAATCCATTGTTGATATGTCAACCGAATCTACAAATTCAAATAAAAGGCTATACTTCTTGAACGAGTGATCGCAATTCCATAGCAATTTGAATCCATATATCAAAATGCAACCTTTATCTAACACTTCCAAAGTTCAAAGAAGTTTGAGATACCTCATGGTGGCCTTGAGCTGCAGAGTAATGGAGGGGCGAATTGCGCACTCCGAAAGTAGAATACCTAGCTAGACGGGGGTTGTATTCCAATAGAGCCTTGGCTTCTTGAAAATCCCCATCTCTTGCCGCTGAAACCAGCCGCTCGCCGGATGCTGAACATCCAAAGGAATTGCCCACTAAACTCAGAAATCTCATGTCCCAAGTATATGTTACAACCCAGAAGATTGGAGGAAGAAGTATCAAAGAAGAAATATACAGGCTTTCTCTTCCTAACTTCACAAAGATTCTTAAGTTTAACAGAGGAAGCAATGCTATGACCCACAAAGATTCCCAAAGTTACAAACAAAGAGACGAGAGATGATTCTGTCTGATCACAGATCTCTCATTTTCTACCAAACTGTTCAACAACCCACAACAAAACCTTTCCTTCATATCAGAAAACAATTTTTTTGAAACCTTCAGAATCCAACTGTTCTCTGGTAGGACACTGAGAAAATAATCATCGGAAAACCATAAACCCCTCTGAGGTTGTGGATATATAGATTAATACAATTGGGACTCTTTAGACACTATTGGTTAAAGATCTCGATAAATCAAGAAGATCCATCAAACCATACAACAAACCAATCGATTCTTCGCCCACAAAATTCCTGATTTTCAATCACACTACAACAAATCACTTCTTCGAAATTGAAAAATCCACAATACCCACTTCATAATTTTGCCCTAAAAACTCAATTTCTACGGGAAAATTCGCGAAAATGTATACAGCTCCTTTACCCTCTTCCAAACTTTCCCTTCAGAATCGAATTTTCCAACAATCGCAATCCACTTTCCAATAAATAAAACCACAAATTTCCCACTTCCTCCCAATCAACACAAACTCTTCAATACCCTCATGCCAAGATTCAAGTCCAATTAGAAATTCCAATAACCTAAACCAAAAGAATCAAATTTTCCGACCACCGTCACCCAATTTTCCCGGAAAATCAAGAATACGCAATACCCACATCCAAAATCGCCTGAAAACTAAAAACCACAAGACCCTTCCAACGAATTTTCTTAAGAGATTGAAGGTCTTGGACACCCAACTCCAGATTTTCCAGGAAAAGACAGAATCTCCAGCCTTCAGATTACATCATTGAAAATCCAAAGCCCAAATATTCCCTCATATGGAATGATGGAGCAGCTGCTCACTTGCCCATGAACAGAAATGCTAATGCTGAAAAAAAGGATGAAAGTTGGATAGACAGCGAGTTTTACGGGAACCTCAAACCAATAACAAGGCCGGCAATAAAAGCGTCCGTATATATGATTGGTTGTTACTTTATTGTATAGTAGCTAGTCCAAATGGGTAGTTGGATTGTTTCTTTCCCTCTGGGCCCTTTCTTTCTCCCACCTCGAAGTTGGACCGCATACGGAACCAGGGGCTTGCAATGCATGGATGCATTCCATTTCGGAAGAGTTTTATTTAAATTTAAAAGCACATTTGGACAGTCTAGATTATGTAGCACGGTGCAGTGCAATTGTTGAATCAAGCCTGCATGCGAGTCGAATCCGAGCTTGACCATGTTTACACTCGGTTCATTTGAGACAAGTGCTTGAGCTTGAGTAGAGCCTGAGTCATCGTGTTCAAGCTTGACTCATTTGTTATCGAGGTGTTGAGCTCGATTTATTTACTCCACGTGCCTCTATAAACAAACTAAACCTCATAAAATGACAAGTCAAGATTGCAACTAACTCGAACTTGGCTGGTTCATTAAACGAGTTTGAAACTCAAGCTCGAACTCGACTCGTATAATAATGAGTCGAATCAAACCATAGTAGTATAATATTATACCTAAACATTAGAAAAGGTTAATCATTCATAATATCTCCAAATGAGAAATCACTCATCAACATATGTAACAAAATAAGTAGCTTACCGATCTATCAAAATGAAACACGACGCTCTTTCAATGCGATCTTTTCCTCGAATTTTGGGCGCTTCTTTTGTGTCTTGGTGGTTTAAGACTTCAAGATACAAAGAAGAAATAAGATAAAGAGAAGAGAAAAACGACACATGAAGGTTAATACAAGTACGTAGTCAATTTTTTATCCCTGGAAATCGGAGGTGGCGTGTGCCACCCGTCCCCTCTTTAGTACATCCGCCCCTGCCCGTACAAGCTAAGCCTAGGCGAAAAAGGGAAACCAAAATCGATTTGCATTGATTTGGTTAAATGAAAACATGCATGAACGTGCAAATTCTCATTTTCGATACTGACGATATATAGTGTACTCAAATTTGACGGCGCCGATATCCTCTATTCAATGCAAATAGATCTCGAGAAGGGAAATGAGAATTTTTGCGTTTCAAACTTTACGGCAAGAGTGACATCGAAAAGGAATAAAACCGCAATGGAGGATAAAGCGTAAACATTCTTTTCCCTTAGTTTGCGAATCGAATTCATATTGTGAAAACTAGAGTGAATCACATTCCTGCTCCCACTTAGCGAACATTTTTGCACCGTCAAAAATACTAATGACATCCGATTTCGTCTCAAGATACACCGTTACACTCAGATTTGTTGCCCACATCATCATGGCGAGGGCATCGAACCACGAATTTCCGCTTCTGAAGAACCACTCTCCCGTACACCGTTACACTAGATTTATCGCTCACATCATCATGGCGAGGGTATCAAACCGCGAATTGCCGCTTCTGATGAACCTCTCTCTCTCTCTCTCGTGCCCTGCTTCATCTGGAGCGGCGAGGCAAAAATGGGGTGTCAATCGTTAACGCTTCCGAGTTCCAATTGCCTTCGCCCAAATTCAAAATGAAGTTATAGGGATACGGATGCCTGAAATGAGCTTGCTCACTACAAGCGTGTAGTGATCAATCTTGACTGTTGATCTCCGCAATCGATGGTTCAGATTCGCCTAAACACTCTTACGGGTAAAAGTATATATACTCTTACCGGTCAGAGTATAAACATATCTTAACCATCGATTGTTGAAATGGACGATTCAGATGGTTAATACACAGCTATACTCACTACAGGTCCCCGAATCCGAAGTTATAGATGGATTGGCAGCCGAAGTCTGAGAGATTATTTGCTCAATAGTTCTTGACACCAGACATTGACGTAAGACTTATCTCATGTTGATAGATTGTTTCAAGAGGATTGAACAAATTGTATTTGTTCAAATGAATACAATTTGGCCGGCTTAGTTGGGTCTTAGTTGGCAAAACTTTAAGGACACTTAAGGACAATTTCTAACTTATCTGTTGAACTTAATAATCATTCTTATACTTTGGAATGAATTATTCTCATTTCCAAGTCTTATCCAAGCATTTATAGCAACGATAGGATCCAACTATGTACATCTTTTCTTGATGTAGATCTTCTTTAAGGAGTATAAAAATTCGTTATAGGTCAAGAAGTTCTCAAAAAATCTTTTTATTTCTTTATCTATGCTATGGCGGTGGAACTTGAGGGTGTTGCAACTCTGTTCTCCCCCTCGAACTTTTTACTTCGGAAAAACTATCATCATAAACAAAATATTCTGGACATTGGTAGAGTTGGCCCTCCTTGTGTTGTGTTGTTCGGATAGATCCCTTTCCACGCTTATAAGTGTGATCCGCATTGCTCTTTTTGTCTTTGAATTCTGATGTCAGATCAATCTCATTTTTGAGCAATTCGGATCACACTGTCCGGGATGAGACTTATCCAAGATTCCAAAGAGCACAACAGCCCGCCAACTCCCATATTGCTTGCATGCACTAACCACCATTCTTGATTCTACCATTTTTCATCTTCTCCGAGAGGATCATGGGTAGGCCAACTGTGCTATGATTCTCGGCTCGTTTACGCGCTTTCATCTCGCTGTCTCAAATCCCTGCATATTTGACTCCCCTACAAAATATACAGCTTTGCTTCACAACCACCTACCAATTTTAAAATATGGAAACAAGTATTTGTTGGGATATTAACTAATGCAAAATTAATCTTAGAATAAGTGTACACTTTTGTATTAAATACTCTTCCTTCTTAAAAAGATGGTCCGATTTGCAAAACGAGCACTTAAAAAATACATTTGGTTCAAAAATTTTCTAACTTTTATAAGATTAGTATCAGATATATCAAGGAGTTCTCTTAGTTTTTGAAAAAAAGGTTTGAACTTGTTCGAATTAAAACATATTCTTTGCATGCATGTAAGTTCTCGGTTTAGCGGATATGATGTTCTTTTTGGGACGGTTGGAGTATATTGATCCTTGTAGCTTCCACCACCAAATTCAAATACTAGCTCCGCCACTGGTCATTGACTTGTAATAAATGAAATTTTATTCTTGCAAATATGTTTGCCGTCTAATTTATTTGTTTTTTCATTTTTAAAAGAAGTCATACGGCAAAATGATTATTCAAACACAACTTAGGGAAACAAAGAAAAAAAAAGATCTGTCATTTAACCAACTTGCAATAGACAAAAGGCTTTCACAAATCTACATACAATGTACCGACCAGATCAGAATCACGTAGAATATCTGTCATATAATTTTTTGAGGCAAGTTTGTCGAACTCTTTTTTTTGCCATTCGATATACATTATCTGGGATTAGTGGAGGTGTTAGTGTATTAGTCTAGAAGAGGTCTAGAAGCTATCTATGGCCCTAAACCCCAAACACATCTGCCGAGGCACGAACCCTGATCTCGCTTGTGAGAGAATCAGGAGATAACCGATAGGTTACAAGTTTGTCAAACTAAAGTAGGTGTTTTTTCAGAACCTATCTCAGGAATCTTTCCAAATCCTATATATTGTGTTCGATCAATCGACTTTCTTTTCGTTTTTTAGCTTGTTCGTATTTGATTGTTTTGTCAACGAATAGGATGTCATAAAATAAAAAATTACACACCCACAAAACATGCAGTTCGTCAACACTACAGGGTTCCCTCGATTTGGCCATCCATTAATGTCCACAATCGATGGTTCAGATTTGCGGTTGTATTGTTACCAGTAAGAATATACTTTTACCGCTAAAAGTTAACAAACATATCTAAATTATTGATTGCGGAGATAAACGGTCAGATCGGGGGCCTACAACCGTGTAGTGGATATAAATATCTAGTTTCTAAAAGCTCTATATATCTATCTTCTATAAATTCTACAATATTATTGTGAAATATCTAGATTTTTTTTTGTGAGAATTAGTCACATGTATAATTCTAGAATCAACCTCACATGTGTAATTTTTTATGAAATATCTAGTTTCTAAAAATATCTAAATTTTTATCTTATATGAAAATTTGTTTGCACGAGACTCTTTCCTGGACTAGTACAAATAGGGATATGTTCTAGCCATTTTGTACCAAACAAAAAAAAGAGCTTTGAGTAAAAGTGATTAAATATCCTCCTTCCCCACTCTTGCTTTAATTTTGCAACCCCAAAACAAAATGTCGTTTAATTTTATTTTGGAAGTGTATTGCCAAAGTCATATTCTCTTATCTTTTTTTGCAAGAACAGTTCATTTCGATTATTAGCTTATGCAGATCAAGTTGATTTGTTCAGAAGATAATCTGCTCATTGAGAAAGGTTGAACCTTGACTTTGAACTTATTTGATTATCCACGTGGATTATATATAATGAAAATATGTTTTAAAATTTGAGGGCGTGACAACAGAAGACTTTAGTTGAGTCTATTTCTTTTTAATGGCTATGTAATGGGACTAAGGCTTTGTTTGTTTCGGGCGGAAAACGTTTTCTAGGAAAACATTTTCTGTAGAAAACACTTTCCGGTGTTTGGGTGCAACAGAAAATTAAAGTCAATGGAAAACCTTTTCCAAAATTAAAAAGTCAAAGAAAAAATGAACCAATAACTTTGGAAAATGTTTCCATTTTCCAGATCCGGAAAACATTTTCCCCAGACATTGCTCCCAGCCTCTCCCACCCTGACATAAGCTTCTCCCACCCCCGACGAGTCCTCCCTCCCCCAACGATCCAGGTGACTCTCTCTCTCTCGATTGAGGTTGTAGGTCGCTCTGTTAGATCATCTTCTTCCCTAATTCCTCTGTTTTGATTACTTTCGATTGTTCGGCTAATCTCAAAGTTCCTGGTTAGCTTTCTTCTTCATTTTGTGAACAATTGTGAATATGGATGTGGAATTCCCTACTCTTGCATCTGCTATTTGTGCGCAAAAACCTAGTTCGTCTTTTCATGGTACGTAATGCAAATTTGCCTATGATTAATTCTCTGAGATTCTAAGAGTAGTATTGTGATTGGAAATTTGAAGTGGGTTTGGAGTCTGTCCACGACATAGATGTACAAAACCTCTCTGAAGAATGATGACACTCAGGAGTATATAGGAACAATAGAACATACTAGGAACAAATGGGATTTACGTCTGAGACATTACCTGTTTGATAAAATGTCTGAGACAGTTTTCGAAACTCGTTTTCCGAGCAATTCTTTTGGAAACAGTCCTATTTATGGTTGCATATTTACAACTTTTTTCCAAATAGCTGAACCCATTCACGGGATGATTTCGAAAACGAGTTTCTGAAACTACAATCTGCAAAACTGCTTCCGAAAAAATTAACTGAACAAGGTTAAATCTGGAAGAAAGGCATTGCCTTCCCTTTGCCTATATTACTGTCAGGTCACCCTTGGGCCTTGCCTTGTCTGACAAGTACTCTATTCAAGGAGACCATGACTGGATTGTAGAACTTGATTCTTCTATTGAAGGTATGATGTCCATAGTGGCCCCTTGATATGCAGTCTATAACTTTTGTGTCAAATAGAGAGTTTTTGTGATACTATAACCAATAAAGCAAGCATATTGCCATTCTATCATCGAGTGTTCCAGTTTATGAATTATGACTATCTTCCAACCGCTATATCTTATGGTTACCTGCGTCTCTCTTAATGTGATCCTGAGTTGGGGAGTGAGAATTACACCTATTAACTGCTGCAGCTGATTGAGCTGGCGAAAAATACACAAACTATTTGTTACATGTCCATTTCTTGCCATCATTGCTTCCTGTATTCACACCTTGCTCCGCCTTACTAGATTAATTTTCACCATAGTAGGTGCCATTTCCACTCTCTATCGTTATTCTTAGAATGCTAAATGGTTGTCTAATCCTACTTATGATGGCGTACAAAGTATGTTTCAAAGGCATGAGAAAATAAAGGCAGCCGCTTTGTTTCAAATCTTTTCTGTTATGGGGTTATGTTTATGTATGTTGCAACTAGAAAGCATTAGGCCTAGCACCATGCAGATGTTACTGTACATTTTGTCTTCAAAGTAAGAATATGGAAATCAAATCTTGATCTTTTATTGATACTGCATCATTAGTTTTGTTTGCTAAACGTGGTTTAGATTTTGTGATTATCAACTATTTTTTTTTGTAGACTAGAGAAATTCTACAACATGTGCGGATCGTTGATATATTAGCCCTTCGTGTAGTTTTACTGTTTAGTGTAAAGTAGAGTTATGGCATTTAATTCCTAAGCAAGTTTGGATATATGACAGATGGATAACAAACCAATTGAAGCAGCAATCATGGGGGCAGCAACAACAGTGATGGTTGTGGGTCTTGTAGTCTTAAAAGATGGTAGATCTCAAAGTTATATACCTCGAGCACCTCATATCAATCGAAAGTTTGAAAGAGAGACCTATATGAACAGTGTTATTTATGACGTTGCTGAATGTATAAAGATACTCAGAATGAGGTCTAATCCTTTTTTTGGATTATGTGAAATTCTTGCGGCGAAGAATTTACTGACAGAGACTATTCACATGCCTATTAAAGAGCAAATGTTTATTTTTCTACACGTTATTGGGCACAATGTAAGGTTTCGAGTTGTTGGAGGGAGGCTTTATAGATCTTGTGAGACCGTGCATCGATACTTTCGAGTTGTTCTTAAGGTTGTTTTGTTGTTATACAAACATGTGGTTAAATTCCCGGATAATGAGACACCACTTGAAATAATGAATAACAGAAGGTTTTACCCATACTTCAAGGATTGTGTCGGAGCAATAGATGGAACTCATGTCCGGGCATCTGTCCCACTCGAATTCCAAGGAAAATTTCATGGTCGAAAGGGTGAAACAAGCCAAAATGTCTTAGCTGCCATTTCATTTGACTTACATTTCACATATGTCTTAGCTGGGTGGGAAGGAAGCGCACATGATTCTCGTATTCTTGACCATGCACTCTCGAGGCCAAGAGAGAAACTAAACATCATGCGATTTTTTCCAGTTGGGGTGGAATTAATTTTGGAAAGAAGATCAGGGGGTTTTAGTGAAATTAAAGTTAAGTAACTTGGGTTGGGTTGGGTTAAAAATGGTCCCCACCCTCCTTATTAACCAATAGGAGAGATGGTTTTGTTGACCCTCTTTTAGGGAGGGTCAACAAAATTGGACTCCAAATTCAATTGCACAAACAACTAGCGAGAGTTTGCTCTGCTCTCTCACTTGTGTCCGTGTGGTCAAGCTGGGACTAAGAGTTTGCTCTGCTTTCTCCTATATGTCAAGTTCAAAACCATTTGAATGACAACAACTTTAACCGGGCACCCCTTTCCGAAGTAAAAAGAAAAGAAAAGAAACTCTAACAGTCCACGGGATTTTGCCCGACCGTAATTGAGTTCCTTCTAGTGAATGGTGGGATTAGACCGAGAAATGATTGAGGTGCATGTATACTAGCCGGGTGTTACCCAAAAAAAAAGAGAATAAATAAATCCTCACCTCTGCCGGGAATGTACACCAGACCACTCCCCGCGCTAAAATTCGCATCCGCGTTGTACCTCGACAGCAAATCCTATTCCTCACTACCACTCTCAGCAGCCGCAATTGACTCCAAGCTATCCTCAACCCGAAGCGGGTACGTGATGAACAATCCGTACGCCTCCGACACCGACGCGATTCCACATGAGAAATTCACCGTAACGTTCAACACTGCATTATTCGGAATCAGGGGCGGTTCGTAGCTGTTGAACCGTGCCAACATGGCGGCCGAAGTCAGGTTCAAGTAGTATGTTTGCGCGATGAATGTGTTATCGTTCGGAAACTCACACGTGACATTTGTGGGACCCATGTATAGCTATTGAGAACGGCAAACTAAATGTGATACAATTTCAAGGGCGGAGTTGTTGAGGGGCCCCAACCCGACCAATTTTTCAAAAACTAGTTGTATCCGATGTGCTACGCTCGTCACCACGTGCTCGTTAGTGAAAGAGTGTTCAGCGATAAAAACTCTTGTTTGATTCCAGCATCCTTCCAAAGGACTCAATAATGGGAGCCCAACAAGAGGAATTTATGTGAAGGGATACATGACGGCAAACATTGTAGATCTGCAGCAAGCAACATTTATCAAGAGCCTCTTCAACCACCACCAAACAATCAACTACTTCTATGAATACACAAGTGAAAACCAATCGCTTTTTCTTCAAAACAAATGCACACATTAGTATCCATATACTATTATTTATGTAATGTATGAATTGGAAAAACTCCCACAAGATTTTTTTTTCTTCTCCTTTTCCCCCTTATTAGGAAATGGAAACCATGCCATAAAGTAAAAATTAAGTTATCTTAGTAAATGAAGCACGTAACTTGAGTTCGACTCGCGTTCATGCTGATTATAAATTAATTTATTTAAAAATCAGTACATTGTTTGCACGAGTTAAATGTGAGCGAAACTTGAACAAAGATTGAAACTCATAAACTTTTCCATCAAGCTTGGAAAACCCACTAGCTGGATTGGCTTGTCTAACATCTTAGAACAATCCTTTAGATTCTTTATTTTTTCTTCACAACTTAAAGTGTTTGAGTCAGCTTATACACAATTTAATTAATTCTTGAAAATCTATTTCACCATCCATCGGTGAGAGACCAAATAAACGGCAAGTCAAAAGTTCTATATAGACCAACTCCACACTAGAGTTTATTACACCTATGAGACTTGGAAACTTATAATCACATGCCTTGATAACCTCTCGGGGTCGCTTGTCTTTGCTTTCTTGCTTTATCTATGTTTGTAATTTCTTGGGCTAATTAATTAGTAGTGTTAGCGCACAAACCAATCACACACAATATGGAATACGAAAACAGTAAAGAAAGAATGACAATAAGATTTTATGTAGTTCCCCAAAATCCATGCATGGTTCCCCAAAAACAGTTCGGTCTCTTCGCTTCCCTCACTGATCTGCTCCGCTCCTCTTCGCATTTGGCATTCATTAGAACTTCCCGGTACCTCTCCATATGAACCACAAGTTCCAACTAGTAGTCACTTAAAACATAACCTGCAAAGTCAAGTGAGATATTGGGACTCTTGCATGTCTTAGACATCTTATATTGAAAATTGAAAGAGAGGCAATGTTAAGATCCGAAGATTGTGGAAAATGTAATTATGTAACCATTGAATAAGGTCATGCATCTAATCTAAATGTTGCTTTTTGGTTCTCTTGGAATCGTTGGCAAAAATCAATGAAATTGCTAGGAATTGGATAAAGGGACTGGATGGTATTGTTCAAGTCGTTTGCGGGTCCTTCCACGGTCCGTTTTGATGATCAGAACTGTTGATATTTTAGCTATCATCGAGAGCATTAGACACGTCAAAATTCATGTTAATTAGATATTGTTTAACATATTCTTGGAACACATTCATCTTGAGAAAAATGAGTTCACAAATCTTGCAATACTGGATAGAAATTCATTTTCTAGAAACAAATATGTTTTGAGAACACATCAAATGATACCCAATTAAAATGATTTTCTGCGTACCTCAATTTCTCGACGACGTCTAAAATATCAACGTTCCCGATCATCAAAACAAACTGGAAACAACCCAAACAGAACCGTCCAGCCCCTTTGCCATTCCAATTTTCTATCTACATAACGTTTGGATGCTTAATTATTTGTGTTAATTCACCCTTTGACAATCAAAGCACATGGGACAAAGAGTTGTTCAATGGCAGGTGAGGATTAGTTGAGATTTACAAAGACACACACACTCTCTCTCTCTCTCCACCTAATGCTGGAGTTGACAAGAGTATATAACAAGAATACGTGAAAATAAAAGCTTCATCAAAGAAATGTGAGAAAACATGTAAAATTTGAACGGAGGGAATAAGATCAGGGAAACACGGCAAGTATAATTTAAAACTCGCGACACTTCTCTCACATATCCAAGGGCTAATGGAGGTTGGTAGACCAGAGCCAGTGGCGGAGTTAGAAATCGAAGTCGGAGGGGGCCGGATTACGAAAGAAATCTTCATACGATGATTTTTTCAAGACTAAATCCAGTCACTCGAGTTTTAATGGTACGTTTTGATAAATTAAAAAATTTATCACGAGTTTTTACGTTATCATATCACTCGACGATCATTATCGAACGGTATCATTCACCATATTTTAGTTTTCTCGAAATAAAAATTATCCTTACTTTTTTATTATTTTTGAAATTGTATAATTTTTTTACAAATATTTTAAATATATATATGTAAAATATACTCTAAAATAGGAAATTGGAAGGGGCCGGGGCCGGGGCCACCCAGCCCCTCCGTAGATCCGCCAATGACCAGAGCCGCAACCTTCTCAAGTTTCGAAAAATTCCTTACTGTTGTCAAAATTTGATTCAAAAAAAAAAAAAATCTTTGACTCTTTATTCTTTTTTGAAAATAGTATCATTATCTTTCTAAAATTAATAATTATCCGTTAACTTTAAATTCAGGGAATGCATTTTTGTCAAACTTCTTTGGAATTGTTTCCACCAATCGTGGATAAGTGACAGGATTGAATGCCCCATTCCCACTTTTGATGATTGGCTGGCTGTGAATTTGAAATCTAAGGATTTAGCTAGATTGGGTAGTGATATCCCTTGGAGCACTCTTTTTATAACCATCATATGGCAAATCTGGAAAGACAGGAACAAGAAAAGTTTTGATAACATTGATGTAAATCTAAATTCCAGCGTCAAGAATATCACTACCTATTGTCTAGAGATTGTGGAGGCATTCAAATCCCCCTTATCCACCCCCTTTATCTCCCATTCTAATACAATTGTTTGGAAACTACCCTTGCCAGGCGAAGTCAAGATGAATACTGACGGCTGCTGGTACGATAGGAGAGGCTATGGCGGTTTTGGAGGACTGTTTAGGGACTGCACTGGAGCTTGGATCCTGGGTTTTTACGGCAAAATTGTATGCGACTCAAGTCTTGGAGCGGAGATAATGGGGATTTACCGTGGACTCACTATCATCCTAGAGAAGGGTATCCAACATGTAAAGATGGAAACAAATTGCATGACTGCAGTGAAACTTCTGAATGAAGGACCGCTATCTGGGCCCTATAGAGCCATCCTTGAGGACTCCAAACTGCTCATGAATCGTACTGGTTCTTCTGTCAACTACGTGGGGCGCTTGGCAAACCAAAGTGCTGACAGCCTCGCGAGACTTGGAGCGGAGCAGGATGAGGAACTCGTTGTTACCTATGACATTCCTACCGCCACAAGACCCTTGTTTAGGGAAGATTTTATGGGGGTGGCAAACCTCCTCTAACCTGTGTGGAGCATGTTTGCTCTTTAGTTTCTTTTCGTGCTTCTTTTATTGTTTTGTATTGACTATGTACTGTGAAACCTTTGCTAGTTTTATCTAATATTTCCGATTCACCTAAAAAAAAAAAAAAACAAAAAAAAAAACAACAGTGAAAGACCCTTGATTCTATGTGGGTATCTATTGGTAGCAATAAAGGTCTTACATTATAAATAATCCTTTCTTCCAAACTTTTTTCCACATAAATAGTGTTTATTCGAGATATGAGCTTATATAACTTCTTCTAATAAAACACAAAAAATTGCACGGATTCATCAAACAAGAAAGTGGTAAATCATTTCCTTTCATATTTCAACATAATTTTTTGTACACCTCAACTATCCAATGATTAGTATTGCTTTCTGTCTCTGGGCATCACATGTGTTTCAAAGCTTTTCAACACCAAATCTCTCGCAATTTTGACTTTAGTAGGAGAATTTTTTATAACATAATGTATGAGTCAGTTTGTACGCACCTCGACTAATTCTGAGACACTAGAGGTAACGACTGATCATAACCCCTGGCCCAATAGTTTGCTGGCAAGGAGATATTTTTTTTAATAACCGGATGTCCGAGCCAGCTTGACAAGGAGAAATTTTAGTAGTATTCCCTCACAGCACAACGCGTCCCTATTGAGGAACGAGTTTTTAGAGCCGAGCAAGTACCACGTGGTACTCACGCCCGCACATCCCGCTGTCCATTTCGATGTTGGACGGTACCGATTTGGAGAGAGAGAGAGAGAGAGAGAGAGAGAGAGAGAGAGAGAGAGAGAGAGAGAGAGAGAGAGAGAGAGGGTTTTGATTTGAAACATCCAATACACTTTTGGACGGTTCGAATGTAGCGTTTGGGTACCACGTAAGCTCGGCCACATATACCCATCTGGAACCCAAGTTTTTTTTTTTCCCTATTAAAGTTCTAAAAACTTAATGAGGTTCTACTTTGGAGCTTAAAGCTCCAATCTTGGCCAATTTTCTCTCTGTTCCCCAGAAAGTATGGACTGGATTTTCTCAGAAACCAAACAACAGAGCATTCTCTCTCCACCACAAACATCAAATTTCCTCCATCAGGACCACCACTCAACTCCACCTCGTCCTCCTCCTCCACCCTCAACTGATTTCAATTTGAACAAGGAGGTAAGTCCAAGTATACTCCTCAGTATCATAATTATATCAGTCATTTTCTTCATTTCTGGTTTACTTCACCTCCTAATCAGAATCCTACTAAGACCCTCAAACAGAGACCCAAATGATTTAGATCACTCCACTGATTTTCAACGTCAGTTACAACAGCTTTTCCACCTCCATGATTCTGGGGTTGACCAATCACTCTTAGATACGCTCCCTGTTTTTAACTACAAAGCCATTATAGGTGTGAAGAAATACCCATTTGATTGTGCTGTTTGTTTGTCTGAGTTTGAGTTAGAAGATAAGCTTAGATTGTTGCCCAATTGTAGCCATGCCTTTCACAGAGATTGTATAGATACATGGCTCTTGTCTCACTCCACTTGCCCTATTTGTAGAACTAGTTTACTTGTTGGCCTCTCACAAAATGGCCATTGCTTGTCACCAAGAGTTCTTGTTCTTGAATCTGGTAGTGAAAGTGCTGGAGAAAACGTCTCAGAGAGAGACGATGTTCGACTTTCATTAGAAAGACTGAGTTCCAATACGGGTTTTTACTGTAGTGATGAGTTTGGCTCTTCTCGGACCTATTTTTCTCGCGAAATTGAGGCGGAAAATGATGAAAGTCGAAATGTTGAAGTGGGTTCAGAGGAAAAAGTTGTGCTTGTTAAGCTTGGGAAGTTTAGGAATGTGGATGGGAGAGGAGGTGAAGGTATTAGTAGTCATGGCAACAATGGTGATGCAAGAAGATGTTTTTCTATGGGGTCTTTTGCATATGTAATGGATGAGAAGTCATTGTTACAAGTACCCATTATAGTGCCAATGAAGAAAGAATCCAGTAAGAAGGGTTCTCTGCCACTGAGATCTGGTCATAGGCCAGCTATGTCTGAATGTGGTTTTGATTCAAGAAGAGAGTTCACTTCTTTTGGACAATTCAAAAGTGTTCAAATTCACGGAATTGGTAGTAATGCTATTAGGAGGAGCAAGAGTGAGACCTTTTCAGGGTCGAAAAATTGGCTGAGGTTGAAGAGGGAAATGCCTAATCCGGCGGCCACGGAGTCATCGAGACGGGCTTTTTCATTCCGGTTTCCGGTGCAGCACAATGTGGTTGGTAGGGATGAGTTGAAGCCCAAGAATGGTTGGAATGGTACTAGGAGGACTATTTCTGAGATTGATATTGGGAGGTGGGAAAATATGGGAGGGATTGAAATTGTTGGGGATCATAGTGAGGGATATCAAAGTTGCAATATTTTGGATTCTCATGAAAATCCACAATCTTTGGCAAGAAAGACTATGTTATGGCTTGTGGGAAGAAAAAGTAAGGTGGTTCACTCATCTTTTTCACCAAATGTCTGACTTCATTTTGTATGATTTTTTTGTCACAAGTTTTTCTTTGGAGTTTTATTTGTTTCTCATTGATTGAATTATTCTGAAAGACAAAATTGGGAGCCATAAAAAAAAAAATAGAGATTCGTTATATTGTAAAGGCCACGCTGTCCTCATAAAAAAAAAATAAAAAAATGATTTTATTAAAAACAACAAATGTATTAACAATAAATGGAGGTGGCAAATGGGCGAGTTTGGGTGAATTGAAATAAATCGTGGAGAGAGAAAGAGAGAGAGAGAGAGAGAGAGAGAGAGGAAGAGAAGAGGTGGCCCCGTGGGCCCAAAGCTCGTTTGCCTGCTCTACTTCGCCGGCTCTGGATGTAATCCTCCTCTCGTTCTTCCTTACACCTCCAATAAGTTTGGATCCATTTTTAACCCATTACCAGCCCATCTAAACCCAAACATCAATGGGTTTAATAAGTTGGACCGATTAGAAATCATATTTGGATTTGGATGGGTATGGAATAATTACAATTGGATGGGTTTGGACGGATACATGAAAATGAGTTCAAATTGGCACCTCTAAATACATGTAAGAACCAATTCTGAAACATAACATAATTGATAATTACTATACATATCTCTTCGGCTGCAAAACCCATTTTGTGCTTTAACACCTCTCTTCACCTGTTGGACCAAATCAACGGGCTGAAAGCCCAAATAAACCCAAAGCCCAAACCATTAAGGTTCTGGGCACTAAAAAAAATATAAGCCTATACGAACCCAAGCCCAATCCAGCCTCCCAAGCCCAGGCCTGTCCTCAATTCTTACTTTAAGATTTGAAAGCAAGTGCATCGCTTCCTCGCGACAAATATACACTGCACATATATATTGTCAATGACCTAAACCAAGGGGTTGGAATAATTTTGTTTTGTTTTGTTTTGTATTTTGGGAAAATCGAACGACTTGGAGGGATCGAGGATCAGTATTTGCGAGTTATAGTAGTAGAAGTTTCATCGAACCTCTCTCGATGCATTTCTTTTTCTATTATACTGATTTCATATTTGACTCCCTTGGTATTAATGGAATTTTTTTTTTTGTTAAAAAAAATGTTAGCTTCACTCACCACAAGCACAAGAAATAAAACCATGCATACACGAAATAAAAAGAAATGAAAAATCTGTGTGCACAAATTTAGATAGGAATGTGAGATATGTCTGAAGTCATCCAAGAAAATCAACATGCATGCAGCAGCACACATACAAGATAATTGCGCATCTCTTCGAAGGAAAACATTTAAAAAGGTCGGAGGAAGTATCTCTTTTCCACAATTGACTTATTTTCGTTAAGGGAGATTAACTGGGTCTCTCTTGGGGTCAAGTGTTCAGGAATCAAGAAGTGCAAGATGTCTCACTAGTTTTGGTGTTTGTGAATTGCAAGTTTTGAGACAATTTTGGTTGGGCCTTGTTTCTTTTTAGTGGGTTTTTCTGGGCTTATTCTCGCTGTGGTAGTTCTCTTTGCAGTTTTGTCAAGAGGGCAGGGCCAGCCCAGGTCCAAGGCCCAAGAGGTGAAGTGGGTCAAGGGTCTTATTTTGGTTTAGCTTGGTCTTTGGCTATTATGGGAGGGATTTGGGTTGTTTTGCTCTCACTTGGGGAATCGGGATGGTATAGAGATTTGAGGCAGTGGTTTTGGTTTTGGTTACGAATTATTTTGGTTGTAATTATTAGTGTCGTATCCGGTTAGTTTCTCATCAATTGCAGGGTCTGGAGTGCCAAATGATCATTATCGTGAATCTTGGATTCTAACTTCGCTAGGATGCTTGTTTTACGTTGTGATGCCAGCATGCTCGTGGTCCTTTTAATTTTTGTAATTGATTTTCAAAGATTAATATAATTTTTTGGGGTATTTGCACTTACACCCTCTGTACTTTGCTTGATTCGCAAACACACCCCATGTACTTTTTTTTAGGTACTTACACCCCCTCAAGAGAATCCGAATTTCGTTTAAGTTCGAACTTTGACTTTCCCGATCAGATTTCGATGATCCGATCCGTTCAATGTGTTCAGAATGTGTTTTTTAAGGTGACCGCGAGGAATTGGCAAAAAAAAAAAAGACCGGAAATGGCTTGATCCGAACATGTACAGTTTTACAAAAAACTGCTTAATCCAAGCCCTTCGCTATTTTTTTTGGGCTGATTCGTTATAGGTGCCGTTGAAAACACGTTCCGAGTACATTGAACGGATCGGATCATCAAAATTTGATCGGGAAAGTAAAAGTCCAAGCCTAAGCAAAATTCAGGTTCTCTGGGGGGGTGTAAGTGCCAAAAAAAAAGTATAAGGGATGTGTTTACAAATCGAGCAAAGTATAGGGGGTGTAAATGCAAATACCCCTATTTTTTTGGCCGTTCAAAAGAAAAAAGAAAAATAGACTACATGAGAAGAAAAATTGATACAGACACTACTCGGTGACAAAATGTGTTTTCCTCGCCAATAAAGGAGACCGAAACGAAGTTTTGGTCTCTAATGAGTTACATTTGGGCTGATGAAAAAAGTGAGAGTTACATTTGGTGACAAATTACTATTTCCTCGCATCTTATTTAGAGGCCAGGAGTTCGAATCTCTTTGCCTGCGTATAAGGGCTTTTCTTTTTTTTGTTTCTATTCTGTAACGGGTTTATTTCTTGGTTAAGTTGTTAGCTTGGTTGTTTCGTGGACTCTCATAATTGATGTGTCCCGGATTTGTACTTTGTACTTCATATGTGATGTAATGCAATTGATCTCTTCTATCGATTGCCAGAAAAAAGAGGTACATTTAGCTAGAAATCCATTCTCCTTGCCTAATTTCATCGTGATAGCTCATTTTTGTCGGCTGCGCCCAAAAAAAGGAAAGCCAATTTCTACTAGTTTGAAGTTTCCAACATATGCTTTTTTTTTTTTTTTTCCATTTATTCAAATCAACTGGGCCTATAGAATTTCCCGTTGATCAGAAAATTTGTTGTTTCTTTTGGCATCAAATTAATTTAATGGATATATTTTTTTTAATCCTGTATCCTCATTCAAATCAAAATTATGTAACTTATCGTATGATGTTCGATGTTTGCGATTTGGGGGTAATTCATGGGTATTTACTTTTAAAACTGTTCTTTAATTTTCTATAATGTTATAAATTCTCTTGCTTATATATGTTCTGTCAAAACTAAATTTAAATATTTGCTTTCCATGCAAATTATATGAAGACCATTATAAGCTTTGAAAGAAGTTGTTTTTATTCAACTGACGCAAACATCAGATACAGCTAGTATGTAAACATACAATTATTGCAAGATATATATGTTTCTTATTTAGGATATTAGATGTTGCTTCCCCTTCCATGGCTTCCTGAATTAAGTAGAGCCTTAGACCCTGCAAATACAACAAAATGAAAATGCAGGTCATTATTATATAAATACACGCAAACCACATATTGCTATATTACAAACAAAATAATCCATTTTTGTAAAGACAAAAAATGATGTCGTCTAACGCTATATACTATTTATCAAGTATTTCTTGATATCAAATGCATTACTTGAATTAAATATTTTTTTTCTCGGCAAAAGGAAATTTACTAATTATGGAAAATAAATTATAATGATTAAAAGTAAATTTAATCGTTGAATTACTTGAATTATTGACAACCTATAAGTTGTTATTGTAATTTTTTTTTCATCCCTTAGACATTTCCATTGGATGTGCTCAATGTAGATAGCATGTGCACCGTTTGCGTACGAAACATAGATGATACACAGGGATGGAGCCGGGGGTTCCAGTAGGGGCGGTCGCCTCTGCAAGAAGAAAAAAAAACCTCTAGTTTTATATTGAAAATAAAAATTTTCAAAAATTTTCCTACAAATTATATAGGCTCACTCCTGCGTAGTAAAATTTCTGATTCCATCCCTGATGATACATGCAAGGTTCTTAATATCGTACCGGTTAGAGTATCGATTTTCCTACTAGTACGTTACGTACTGGTGTCGGTGAGATACCGGGTACATTTTCGGGTTTACCGTTATTAGTGCTATTCTCCAACATCAAACAACACCTAACATGTAAAAACTCATGGTTTAGAATAGTGGAGTCTCTTTTCATCGTCTTCTTCTTCAAGAATTCAATTATGCCATTATTGGAGCTTGCATTATCAATTGTGAGTGTCATGATTTTGTCAA
>JAXBDA010002740.1:0-40026 GCA_036023075.1 Gaultheria prostrata | reverse complement strand
TCATTGTGTTATACTTTATTTGCTCTTACTATGTATAGTTTTTTATTCGGTACATAAATAAAGTTATTATGGAAAAAGATGCAAAGGAGCAAGGAAATAGAAGAGACTTAGCGAAAATGGTAGAGTTGAAGCTTGGTATACTTGAAGTCTCTATAAGATGTAAATGTGGCAAAACAATATAGTATGAAATTACTGATCAAACCATCCATCTTGGTTTTTTTCTTTTTAAAACTAGTGATTTTGCACGTGCATTGCACGTAGTATTGTTGTGAACATTATAGGACATATTTTTATATCTAACTTAGATGATGTTAACATTGTGTTATACTTTATTTGCTCTTACTATGTATAGTTTTTTATTCGGTACATAAATAAAGTTATTATGGAAAAAGATGCAAAGGAGCAAGGAAATAGAAGAGACTTTGCGAAAATGGTAGAGTTGAAGCTTGGTATTCTTGAGGTCTCTATTGGAGTACCTATCGACACATATATCTAGAGACCGTAGTTTAATTTCCATTGTCTTACTAATTTGTCAAGACTTGGTGTACATGTTAACGGCCCTTTCAGCTTTAGGCCCGAATAAATAGGCGCAAAAACAAAAACAAAAATATTCCCTCCGTCCCAATTTGTTGTGTATGTTTCCTTTCTTGGACGTCTTAGAAATTGTCTATATCTTGTAATCTATAATGTTTTTATATTCAATATGGATCTTGTTTGATAGATCTCAATTAATTTTATTAAATAAAGTGTTCGAAATCATAAAAAAACATTATAGATTATGAAATATAGACAATTTTTTTAGAGGTCCCAAAAAGAAAAAATACACAACAAATTAGGGTGGAGGGAGTACCTGACGAGGCAATTCGTTCATTTCATTACATAGCGAGTTAAGCAAATGAAATAGGAAAGGAATAGGAAAGATCAAAACACATTTCCACATTTACGAAAACAAGATACTATAGCTAACAAAAGTCACACGGTTACATATAATAGTACAATACAAAAGAACAAGACATTTCAATAATGAATGTTAGCAAGAAACAAATAAGCTATTTATTTATCAGGAAGATACAAATAAGCTACTCTATGTATTAAAGAACATTTCAGCATCCTGTCAAGCGTGAAGAATGTGTGAATCCCCATAACTGCAAGAACACGAGTAAAAATGGATTAGAATGGCTCGAAACAGATGACGCGGAAAAAAAATCTAATTTCAGGGAGAAAAATCATATGATTAAACCGCATTTCCTCATTTACACGACAACAAAGTTCTGATTGATTTGATACATAAATGCCATCTTTATTGACTCGATTATCAAGCCAATAAATGTTGTAAAATGATAGTACAAATCCAAATCATAGAACTCAAGAATCTAAGGAAATAAATAAATAACGAAGAAAAAATGTGATTTGGCCTCAACCATTTTCCTATAATTTTTACCAAGATGCTCATGCATCAAACTATGATTTCCTAAAGTTTGCTCCACTTATGATGCATTACCTTCTTGTCATGTTTCAGAGACTCAAGAAAAACCACATCGATGATTGATGAACAGTAACTGAGCATATCTGAAAGCAAAATTGCTACTCTCTTTTTGCTGGACAATACTCATTATGAAAAAACCTCGGGCATTCAGTAAGAGACTATGAAAAGCAGGTGAAGGCTGAAACATACAATACACCATGGGCCTTTTAAATTATTTTTCCAATCACTCTACCAGGACTAAACGATGATGGACATGAGCAACTTTCAAGGATAATTTCCGCATTGTACGAATCTGACCAACATACATGGGACACCTGAGGTGAAGCCATTAGATCCATATTTGAGGGTGCTAAAAGAAACACAGCAAGTCCAAGGAGGGCATGAGGTGAGCCAGCAATAAAAGGACATACCCATTAACTAAGACTACTTTTTATTGATCTAACTGGAAAAAACAGAACATGAAGCCGGACCCAACTCCCAAGTAAGGGGGGCTTACTGAGTTACCCAACTCTTATACGCTATTCAGTTCTTGAATTTTATACTTTGTGGTGATCATCTCTTGTACTTCAAACGAAAACATAAAAAGTAAAGAGGGAATTATCTAGAGTGGTGAAATTCGGTAGCAGAAGGTCAACGTGTAAATTGAGCAGTACCTCAACATTCTTCAATTCAAATTCCTGGCTGTGAGCCAGGCACAAGTTCCCAAACGTGTCACAAGGTCCACTTGTTCCAGTTAACCTATTCATAGAAAACTCAACAGTCAATACAAATCTAGCACAAGTCAGTAGACTAATGAAAGGAATTCCAAACGAAATGCTTTTTGAGAAAATTACAGCTCTCCGTCCAGGCATAAGGCAAAGTTCCCTCCTCCACCCAGTGCTAGTAAGTCATTTAAACACAAGTAAAAGTACCGATTGGCACCTGTTCAAACAAGAGAAGCACATTAGGTTAAATCACTTAAACAGCCTACTACTTATAATCGTTAAGAGTGAAGAGCATATGGAGTTGTGGCTAGCTAGTGACGTAAACCGAACATCACACAATGGGGACATTACAGAGATGCCAAAATAGCAGTACCAGCTTAGGAGGTAAGCCAGGGAAGCGGCAGCTTCCGGGCCCCCGACTCAAGCCAAAAATTAGGGCCCAAACTTGATTAGTCCTCCTATATTAGATTAGTCTTCTTATCTCAGGCTGTACAACAGTACAACTTTATTCCCAAGTAGGGCCGAGGATGTAATAGGATAATCATGCGGAATGCGGCAGATGAGTGATATGAACTTCACAATCTAACCATTGCCATGTTATAATATCCAGCATCTCTCTTTGACAAGGCTAAAAGTAAATATCAACATTCAAGCTGAAAGACTGAAGCAAGCTGCGCACATAATGAGGACCGTCATTCTGCAATTAGTTAAGGCCTATTGCTAGGAAATTTTATAGCCAGAACTCCACATAGAATGCTACTAATATTGTCACGTTTTGGTGAAGTAAGAACGTGACGATATTATATCAAAAATGTAACTGATGCAAAGGGTACCAACTCATATGGCTGACAGGGAATCAGAAAACCAGATGTAACAACCATTCATCACTGAAAATGGACAAGATTTTTCCTTAAATGTATAATCCATTATGGATATATCTGGATCTATGCCTCTGAGCACGTCTTAGGTTCACAAGCGCATGATTGGAAGAACAACAGCTACGTGTAATCCAAGTAAAGTTGAAAATCGATCATGATTGTGTAGTTACCCATTGTCCCAAAAGTTAAAGTTGCTAGGAAATAAGTCCAACAAAGTATATCTAGTTATTCAACACCCTTCCTCAACCATGTCGTGCATGTGGAGATTCAAATCTCCATTAATAGAGCAACACAGAATACATAAGGAAGAAGCAGAATAAAAACAGATGCAAATGGAGAGCTTGAGTCTAACTATCTAAGACCTCTACTAACAGTTGTGATACCATATTAAATTACCAATTATCCACAAAACTTCTGCTGCTAAGAAATGAGTCCAAAAATGTAATCAACCTATTCAACAGTTCTAGCAGTAAAATTGATGTCTAGACATGCATACTTCCATCTCTAGTCAAATTCTGACAAAGACAAATGTTTAGTCACTCATTACTCAGTCCTTGAACGGATAAAAAACTACTCCAGTTTTGTATTCAATCGTTTGAACGGGTAAATTCATCTCATTTAATCCTCTCATTAATGGAACTCCAGGAGATGTAGACTATGTGGCTGCCCTCAAATTGAAACCCACGCCCTCAATTTGAACATGTTGAGTTTTAACCAATGAAACTGATGCCACATGTATTTTGACCACTGTATAACAGTCTGAACGATTTATGGGTAGACATATCTTGCACAACACACTAAGGAATTCACAGCAATCAAATTGTATAAAAGACATACATTCTAACAGCTATAAGTTCTTTATCCAAATTTCAGTTACCAAAACAAGTAAAGCATAGCAAACACAATACCACCTCTTTAAACTATAGAATAGGATATGGATAACCATTAAACCAACAGAAAAAACATAAATCATGCAGTTGCCATGCTGATAGCTGTATCGAGACAAATTGCTTACCAGTTGGTCTAAATAGCCTTGGTTCACCATATATGGTTGTAAAAACAAATGTTTGGTTTGTCCCCTACCAAAAACAATTGATTAAATAGCTCATTGTCAGTATGCTTTGAATACTAAAAGGAGAGGGAAATGAGAATAGGACGATTTGATGAAAGCTGTGTCTCTTTGTTTGTTATTAGGTAATAACAATAGGCAACTTACTTGGTATTTTCTCTTCGGGGTAGGTTTCAGAGGGCACTCTAACAGCCCACCAAAAACTGCACCTTGTTTATCTCCAACAATCTAGAAGTTGTAAAAACAATTCAGACATCCCATGTCCATTATTACAACCAACGAGATCACCAACCTAGTTTCTGTGGAGAAACTTCAAGTAAAACTTTGATAAAATAAGATACGTACCAGCAAACAAGGACCAGGGAGATCAGCACTTCTACGAATAAGCGTGCGGAGTGATATACCATGTTTTATAGTACTGCCCTTCATTGGAAAGAATAGATATCAAGACCAAATTAATGGATACAAGACCACATCCAGGTAAAACATCATTCCAGTGAAAACTTTACCTATACAACAAGACCCATTGGCATCCTTTCACTATATTGGGAAGAGAAGACAGCAAAAACTCGTACAAATCTACGTAAATGAAAGAAGACTCCTCCGTGAGGTATGGCATAGACCTCTCCACATTATGTTGGTCGGTTGCATCTTCAAACATGTCTGAACTGGTAGTGCTTCTCCCCGAGCCTGGGTCTCCATCTCCATGGCTTGCTCCCTTGTTCTCACATTCAGCACTCCTCCCAGTCCCATGTTCTGGCCCCGCTCCATGGGAATCTGAAGCTCCTTCGTTCTCACATTCATGATCACATTCCTCATAGCCATGTTTATCTAGCCACGGTATGCTTGTACTTTTCCATTTAACAGGAGGGGATTGAATTGGTTTGATATCGTCAGTGTGCTTGTTAGATTGGAATCCAGCAAAGCTCGATGAGGGGAGAATGGAGGTAAATATTGAAGACAAAGATCTACCCTCTGAATATGGCCTGGCCTACACATTTAAAATGAAGTGTTACAATGACCTCCAAAATTAAAATGAAATGGATGAAACAAAAATGTGTCAAAAGTTTCCATCTTTTCAACCACCTAAAATGAGGCAGTAAAGCTCAAATTAGAGTACCTAATTGTCCACTTAAAACAGCAGTGTCGAAACTGGAACTACAAAACCAATATACTGACTTCAAAAGTGAAACACTAGGATGAGTAATAGATTAGCTAAAGTCTAATCCACACAAAGTTGCAATTTAACTATGCAAATAGATCCTCCTCAAAGAGAGAGAATTAAACTGAAATCACAAGCCTTCTACTTCCATGGAAATTTTGATATGTTAAAGCAAAGATTTAAGAACACAATAAAAATAAGGTTAAATTCCACAGAGACCCCCTCATCTATGTCTCTTTTCCACGTAGACCCCCTAACGTTTAAAAGCGACCAAACGCACCCCCTCATCTTTTACCGTTAGCCATCCCGACCCCTTCTGTTACGTTACCGTTAAGTCTTAAAGATAAATATTATCAATTGGACAAAAATGCCCTAGCTGAGATTAAAACTAAAGGATTGCACCCTCTCCCTTCTCCCTCTCCATCTACGGTATTCTCTCTCTCTCTCCTCCCCTCGCCGTGAGCCACCACTGGCCCATCCATGTCGTCCCTGTATCCAATCTATTGGCACAGGCATATACGTACATATACAGCTATGGATTATGTTCAAGAAATTGATAGGAAAACAAACCCATTTGGTCAAAATTGCAATTGACAAGGAAAAAATCAAAGTTGTAATCCAGACCTAAACTCGCTTTACCCATTCGACAAAACCCTTTTGGCGACTTGTAAACCCCAATCGACCCTCTTCTCGACTACCAAACCCAGTCTTCTTTCCGACAAAATCACCGGCGAAATGGATCTCTGTGTTGTTTCTCAGCCGACTCCTCTCTAATCTCAGGAGCTCCTTTTCTCCTCTGATCGTTCCGCACGTGGAGACCGTCACCGACTGAGGTAATATGGTTCTGGTTGTGGACCTCTTGGTTTTGATGAATGGACTGCTATTTATACTCTGTTTTTTTTTTTTTTTTTACTTTGTTCTAAGAAGTCAGATCTAGTGTATTGATAATTTATTTCTATAATATGTAACTATTGTATGCATAAAATAAAATAAAATTATGAGTGAGTGGTGTACTGGCATTCACTCCATGGAATAAATTTTTATTTCATAAATGGAATCAATTTTTAGTAGATTGTTAGGTATTTATTGGAATTTGAATGTGGGTATTGATTTTTCTTAATGGGTTTTTTTGGCAAATGTTTAAAAAGTGGAATTGAGGGAACAGAAAAGGAATTTTTCAAAATCTCGTGGATTATGTAATACTTTCTACGGAAACAGAAAACTTATTAAAAAAAAATTGCTCCAAGTTACTATTCCACACTCTTTGTTATTGGAGTTTGGTATTCTATGGTCTTAGTTTTAATTGAAAGTTTGTACGGTATTCCCATCAAAAAACTGGGGGTGGACTAGTTGGAGAGGTGTGGATACACACACACCCATGTATACAGAGAGAGAGAGAGAGAGAGAGAGAGATCACGTTCTAATAGAAAAAAAAAAGAGAGAGGGGGGTGACTGGGTGATTCTCATAGGTGAGGGGCTGAGTGTGGGTAATTTTTAAAGGGTATTATAGTCATTTCCGTCATTTCATTAACGGAGAAAGGGGTTATTTGCATTTCACATAGATAAGGGGGTCTGTCTGGACGCTTTTAAACGTTAGGGGGTCTCCATGAAAAAGAGGCATAGATGAGGAGGTCTCCATGGAATTTAACCTAAAAATAATCATAACCCACGAAGTTGAGATTTGAAAATGCGTAGACACAACGGAGCCAAACACCAACTTCTTAACCAGTCACCCCGTTTCTTTGCCTGCATTAGAGCATGCGATTGGACTATATATCCACGGGCATCATATATTCTGCATTTCATTGGGAATTTTCCGGTCAGGATGAAATGTTCATCGGACAAAAACCCACAAAACATGGGCTATAAAGTACCGTGGTGATGTGTGGTACGAATAACCCTAACCTATGACATTTCTTACGCTATGAGATATGCCATTGCCCATTAGTATTAGTGGAACTAAACAAAAGCGATCAGTAAGTCAAAAGATAAAAAATAATAATGATCCAGATTCAGTAAAGTAGCTAACTGTACCCATTTTTCGAATAGATGACTCAAGCAATCACTCAATAAATTTTACAACGTGGAACTTCAACCATTCAAATACTTTCACAACGGTATTGAAAAAATATATCAAGTTTCCTATCACAACATGTATCAGAATCAAACAAGATCAATTAGCCATACACAAGCTTTCATCACATAATTATGCAAGTATGCACAACGATAAGTAAGTAAGTAACATGTGCAAGCACGAAGGATCTGTTGGAATAGACGTGATTTTCCAAATGATGCAACAACAGTACACGATTTTTGTCTATAAGTGGCTTTTGAAACTAGACCTGTAAGACTGATTTTGCTATTTATTCGTAGGGAGGTTGGAAGATTGCTTAGAAATTGACGCGATTAGCTTTATTTTATTCATATAATGGCAATGGAAATGGATTGTCAGTAATTTTGCCGGAAAGGGATATTGTAGGTCTTGTCGAAACGCTTAATCGTGATTTGAAATCAGGTCAATTGAACACCAATTAGTAAGTGATCGGAATATAATAAAAGAAATTCAAAATTGAGTTCACACTCTAGATTGGAACCCAAGAAAATACAGTTCATTGTATTCCAATCACATATAAATGTTGAATTACTTTCCTCCCAAGTGGAAGTAAACCGTGTGTGAGAAGTAGAGGATTACTCCCCTAGGTGTCGGCAACCTACCTTAACTTGTTAAACCTTCAAGGCTGTTCCCATTCTCTGTGTACATATATGTACGGATCGAGAGGGAGAGAGGTGTGGGTTGTGAGATGTAGTCTGAGAGGGTGAGGTCTAGAGGGCTCCCCCCGGAGTGAGTATATGGTAACTCTTATGTATTTGAGAAAAGTGAATGGCTACAATACACACCTATTGTATGGTGCATATTGTGCCACCTCATGGCAAATCGTAACATTTTAGTGTCTCGTAACTTTTTAGCAAATATGATTCATAACATTTTCTCTATGATTCATAATCCAAATAAAGAATAATAGAACCCATCTAGTCCCCAATCATAGGGGGTATGGGCGGGAGATGATTGGAGATGGACCTAACCTTTGGCAATATGCACAAAGTGACTGCTCTCAAAATACCACTGAAACAGTGGCCCCCTAAACCTCCAAGAACCAAGGAGCTACAGGACGTTTTGTTGCAAAACCATGCCCCCAAATTAAAGTCAAAGGCATCAGAGAGGGTAGGCTTAGCGACCCAAATCAATTTCTGTGCCCATTGCCATGCTTCCTTCATTCATGGTCCGGAGCATCTATGATTCATAATAAAGAGTGACATTTTCTCAATCTCAGTGTGCGTTGTGTGCGTGAATGACCCTCCGATCCCAAGAATAAATTTAGTAGCAAATTAACACGATTTCAATCCACAATGATAGGTTCTGACATATCTACACTATGAACAGAACCGATTGTAGAATTAGGTTTGGTAAGGAGCCGGAAAACGCCAAACAGTGCATTTCGACAGATCTATAAAGGGAACGGGGTCCAATTTCCGGCAAAAACGGCCTGACAATCCATTTCCAACTGCATTCCATGGATGTCCAATCAGGCATATTAAATAGCGATTTCAATTCCATTATACTAATAAAGAGCTCAACAATAGTAGCTTAATACCGGAATTCATATGTAACTTATCACATCTAAAATTGATCAACCACGTGATTTAAAATCTACATCGATGTAAAAGCAGCGTAATAAAGGAGAAGGAAGGGAGAGTTTACCTGAGATTGATCTCGCGGTGGAGATTGAGAAGGCGGAGGTGGTGAATCGGAGGAGAAAAGGCGGGAGATCTGGTCGGCGACCTTGTCTTTCAATGGAAACATCGTTTTCACAGAGAGAGAGAGAGAGAGAGAGAGAGGAATTTGGACAACAGGAACACCGTCACCAAAACTGTATGTATGGAGACAATTTTAGAGAGAGGGAGAGAGAGAGAGAGTTTTGCGTTTGGAAAACGGGGCGAGTGTTGTGCACTTGGGTGCTATGTATTATGATGCGCATCCCTTGGCTGTCCGATTGTGTTTTGGACGGTCCGGATGTGTTTTAATTTTTCACCGATAAAAGTAAATCAAAACTAAATTAAAATTGCCGAATGCATCCAAGCCATCCAAAATATGATCAGATAACCGATGAGTGCATAGCACCCAGGTGCGCAACACCCACCGAAGTCCTTGTGTTTGGCTTTTACTACTACTAAATTGACGGAGGGAGAAAGGAGGTGGTAGCTGGGGCCGTTGGTGATGGAAAGACAAGAGAGACGGAAAGACTTGAGGAGCGGCCATTGTAGTAGGAGTATTCAAATTTAAGAAAAACAAAATTATGTAAAGGAAAATTTCTAAAATCGTCAAGGTCTAGAAGGTGTAGTATGTGTAAAAAGTATATAAAAATATATTAAAAGGTGTAAAAAAATAGAGGTAATTAAATATTCATCCGCTTTTTGGATACCACTTAGCTTTTCATCCTCCATATTTTATGGACTTATGTTTTCATCCTCAGTTGGTGTGAATTACCATTATTGCCCTTTCTTGATATATATATATATATATATAATATAGATTTTAGGGTATCACATAATTTTTGAATTCAATGTCAATTACTTTTTATTGATCCTCTTTCCTCAAATTAAGGAATTTGTTGAAATTTGTTTCCTCCTTGAAACTAATTTTTTTGATCAATGTCAATTACTCCTCTCTCCTCAAATCACGTCAATTTTTTGAATTCAAAGGAGATACTTCTTTTTAGATGATATTGTTTCCTTCTTTGTAATCACGGATGAAATCCTAATTTTGGGATGATTTTGTCCAAATTTTTAGGGATGGTGCATAACTTCATATGATAAAAAGTTTGGCAACTCGGACTACCATGGTAAAATTTTACCATATCTACAACAAGGTAGTTTATATGGCTTGTATTATCGAACTATGGTAAAAAAAATTTAAGATTGTGTTTCAGTATTCATGGTATAAAAACCGATAACGTAGACAAATAAATGGTAAAATCTGCCTACCTAGATTGATAACATGGCCAATTCAGACTTCCATGGTATAAACTTTTGCAACACGGGCTCCCTCTTTTTACCATGGTACTTGTTATGTTGAATACCATGGTATAAAACT
The DNA here is from genome assembly GCA_036023075.1 of Gaultheria prostrata. Lineage (NCBI taxonomy): Eukaryota > Viridiplantae > Streptophyta > Magnoliopsida > Ericales > Ericaceae > Gaultheria > Gaultheria prostrata. The sequence goes on along the minus strand of JAXBDA010002740.1, from coordinate 29,575 downwards.
TCCACATTATTATGGTAAAAAAAAACCTATCGAAAATATGGTAAAATGTATTTTCATAGTAGTAATATGGCTAATTCGAACGACTTTTTATAAGGCGTCAACGAATTCTTCACCCATCGCGAATTCTTCACCCAGATTTGGGATGAATTCTTCACCCATCGCGATCCAATGTCGCCGTCGACAGTATTTTTTCCCGGTAAACAAGGCGTCAATGACCTCCTCCATAAAATCTTTGTCGACTTTCTGATTGGGTCCCGTCGAAATCCATCAAGTCAAAGACCACCGGCCGGAGCCTTGGCAATGATGCAATTGAAGGCTACGCTGGGCGCCCAAAAAAGGATAAGGCATCAATGATGTTGCGTTGAAAGTCGGTGATGATCCAGAAGATTGTGAAGAGGGTTTTGCGGGATGAGAATATGGTTGGGTTTGGAATCCACTGGTCGACATATTTCGTCCCAAACTGCCATTTGAGAATTTGAGAAACATTAAAGAAACAGCAAAAGAAATAAGTTAATGAAAGCTAGAAGACAAAGGATTAAAGCCTTACCTTGTTAGTCTACTTTCAACTTTCGAGTTTCGATTCGGAATGGTGTATGTGAAACTGCCACTTGAGAAACTTTTTATAAAAGGAAGATGATGAGGGGTTGGCGTGAATTGTGGGATATCCCAATCCCGAATTATAGGGAAGGACCCCTAAACTTTTAAAATAGTCTTATTTTCCCCAGCTCATATATATATATATAAAGGGCAATATCGGATTTATTTGAATCTCGGGATGAAAATATAACCCCAAAAACAGGTCGGGATGATTTTCTAAGTCCATGTGATTTAAAGGATGATTATTTAAGTGCCCAAAAAAAATATACTGAAGTAGTATGTGTTTCCGTCTTCGTGATTGCTTTCCACTGGGCTAATAATAGAAAGAACATTATTACTCCTCCGTCCCAAAAATATAATCTCTTTTGGGAGTTCGTGCCATTTTTTCATGTAATATATCTTATAATCTATAATGTTTTAGGTGATTTTAAAAACTTTGTATTTTAGATTTTATTGAGATCTATCAAACAAGATCTATATTGCATATGAAATATATTACCGATTAAAAGATATAATTGATTTTCTATCCAGTTAGAATGAAACGAGGGACTATATTTTTTGGACGGAGGGAGTATGTGAATAAAGTGGATACAATCATGGATATAACCTTTTTTTAACCAGATATTCGGATCAATCTGTGTATACCTCAACTAATTTCAGAGTCATGAAATTAAAATAATTCATAACATTAATTATACATGTACGGTGGCGTACACATCCATTCTTAGTCAGAATATAAAAAATTGTAACAAATGATCAAGAAAATACGTAAGAAACCACCATAAAAATTACGCGAAATAGGAATCGTAGGAAGCTTGCAACTAGCTATAAATATGCTCCTACGTAACTTTTTTTTCTATGCTATTTATTAATCCGTAGCTAGCTATGTAAGAATATACTTCTCACATCCATAATATTTAATACTAACATAAGATTTTTTTATGCAGTGCGTACCATAGCTTTCTCCATTGCAAAAAAATATTTTTGGCCATTTTCACTCATGTATTATCCAACTCGCATGAAGTTTTTTAGATTAATTGTGAACGGAAATTAAAAAGTTACGTAAAAAAGTTTTGGTCAAACAGTTCAATTAAAACGGGAAAAAATCAAAATAAAATTTTGTCATTGTCTTTGGTGCTTTTAGAGTCTGTCTTATAGAGTATGAATTTTTTTTAAAAAAAAAAAAAGAGTTAGATCGATAAATTTATATTGTTTTGATGTCTTTCATCAATGCAAACAATTAATGTGAAAATTTGTAATGGGAAATTTAAAAAATAAATAGACATCAATAAGAGCATCTCCAACGTAATTCTTCATTTGAAAAATTAAAATACTATATTTTTTACACAAAATGTGCATATAGTGAACCCCTTATTCATAGACACTCAAACCATCATTCTTCATTTTTCATATCTATTTTTCAAGAATTCAATCATCCTATCCAAAATTCAAATTTCCCTCTCAAATTTAAATATTTTCTTTGTGAAATATTATCCAAATTATCATTTTGAAGAAATTGTTAATACATTTCTAAAGGTAGTAATTTCACAATAATTGAATTATAAAATCACAAGTTATTTGTACTTTAAAGTGCAGAATAAATTTTAGAAGAACATTCCTTTTCTATTTTGTTTTTCTGTTTTTGTTTTTTTGAAACGGAGTGAATACAAATATAAATTACATCAAACTAGAAACAAAGTCCACAATTACTATAAACTCAACCCAACTAAAGCTCTGTTAAGATAAGAAAATGTCCAACAAACTGGAAATAAAATCCGTAGTTACTATAAAACAACCTAACTAATAGCCTCATTAAGAAGAGAAATAACCCACAAATACAAGAATCCAGGGTGAGTGTTGTGCGGTAGGTGTTGTGCAATAAAACTACGTTGTTTTGCTCATTTTCTTAGTACACCTCCAAAACTTCCAGGGGGCCTGTTTGGAGAGTTAATTTTGGAATTTAACTTTAGGGGGATTTAGGCTCTTTGGGGTAGGGTATAGTGGTTTTAGGCACTTGGATTTAAGCACTTCAGGTTTATGGTTTAGGCACTTTGTAATAGTTTTTTCTTTCCCCAAATAAGACTGTGCCCAAAAATCAAGCAAAACGAGGGGAATAACACTTACACACCGGTGGGAGATTCGAACTCCTGACCTCTAGTGAAATGTAGTAAGAGTTATGGCCAACTGAGTTAGCCCCAGTTAATTATTCATTTTCCATTTTGTTCTCCACATATATGAAGAATCAAACATGATCTTGCAAAATGAAGAATGAAATTGAAGCATGGTTGGAGAGGTTGTTTCTTTTACTCAAATTTTTACTTAAATTTGAGTAAAAACTTAATTTAATATGACTCCTTCCAACTCTTATTCAAATTGTACGGTGGAGATTTATTTAATTCACAGCATTGAACGGCAAAAGAGTAAATAAAAGTGCAAAAAAAGAGCCTCGAAAATTTGGTTATGGATTTGGTGACGAGCAAATTTGGTGAAATATTTGAGTAAAATCAAATTTGATGAAGGATTTGGTGAAGCAGTGGAGTAGGATTTAAGATTTTTGGTATTTTTTACTCAAACTTAAATTTGCTAGATGATTTGGGAAAGGAGTAGAGATGCTCTAATACCCACCGCGGGTGAGAAAAATCAAATTTTCCCATACACACACAACAAAAAGGAATTGAATGTTTACGTTGGGCATTGAATGATCAAATGCCAATGTGGAGGCGCAATGTCCACTCATAAAGCAAGTTAAACCATCTATGCTAAAAAAGGTAGTAACCAAAATATGGAGCCAAAACTAATTGGGGGAGCGGGGGAAAAAGGGAAAGAAAATGGATCCTCTCCTGTCATGTTTTGAATTGGAGGAGGCAGTTATGATTTAGATCGTTCATTTATTATAATTAATAATTTGAATTTGTTGATTTATTCTTACGGAAAAGATAGTTTATGAGCAAATATAAACTATTGAATATCCAATAGAGCGGTCTATTTATTGATTGTCTCCTCTAATCCGAAACATAAACCGGAGAGGATTCAGGTTCAAAGAGAATTGAGCACATAAGCTGATAAGAGGTCTAAGAAAAAGATGATTAGTGTTTGGGTTTTTGAAGAACAAGTATAAAAATGGTTGGGGGAGGCTAAAGAGTAAAGTTGTTCTTATTGTAAAGTTGAAGATTTGCATGCTAGGAACCGTGTTTGCCAAAAAACAAAAAATTCTTGGTCCATGCTTGGGATATGTAAAATAACGGAGTGACCGATAATTTATCGAAATCAACACACTTCTTTTTGCCTTATCCTTGGCTTATTAACTAGGAATGAGATCTTTTAAGGGACTGGGCGGATTATTTTTGGGACTTTTTCGGTTCCATTTTTTATAATTGGAACCGTGCGTTGATATTTTAGACCTTGTGTTTTCTATTAGGCACGTCAAAATTTATGTTAATCAGACATCATTTAATATATTTTCGAAACAAATTTATCTCAAAAAATGGGTTTATGAACTATTGTAGTAACACAAGATGAAATTTATTTTTCTAGATATAAATATATTTTGAGAATACATCAAATGATATTCGATTACCTTGAATTTTTCGTGCTAACGTTCTAAATGAGATCTAAAATATCAACGATCCCAATCATTAAAACAGAAACACCGGAAAACAACACATGGACCGTCCAATCCTTCCCATCCCTATCTTTTTTTTTTTTTTAGGTAAATCGGACTGGCAGGCAAAAGTTGGAAACATGATCATGTAATTATATATTTTTCCAAATCTCTGTCAATAATCACAATGATTTTTACAATTGGGTTCTTGTATTGTCCCACTAGGTTATGAAAAAAAACACAAACTCTAGCGTCTTTTTTATATTTTTCAATATTCTTTCATATGTTTTTATATATTTTTCACATATTTCAATACACTTTTTAAACCTTAACAATAGCCATGTGAGCTGATTTTAGAATTTTTTTGTACAATTAAGTACTATGCAATATGATTTTCAAAAAATTTAGAAAATTTCTAGCATGAATGCTAGGCTCCATAAAAGTAAATGGCACCACCAATTTCATGCACCCACCAACAATAATGATACATACACACACTTTTAACCAAACACAATCACACACCCTCTCACATGTGGTGGGACCCACTGTGGGCTCCACCACATATGAGAGGGTGTGTGGTTGTGTTTGGTTGAAAATGTGTATATGTATCATTATTGCTCCCCCAAAGGTTCTTGGTTTTGGAATTAAATGGATTCATGTTCAATGAAAATCAAAATGGAATTTACCCTCAAAATCAATGTTCCAATTTCAAATCTTCACTCAAGGAAGATGTACTTTTTCTGTCAAAATTCAATGCCTCCCACGGAAATCAGATTCCTTTCCTCCTCTCTGTCCCAACCTCTTCTACATGGAGAATATTTTTTTCTACTTTATAAATTATTTAATTTGGAAACACTTTGTTCTCATTCCCTTCAAAAACATTATTGATAATTATTAATCATTCTGCACAGTGTCACCCCTCTGCTGGTACAGAGAACAAGTTGCCGTCTTCTCTGCAGCTACTCTCAAAAAGAAAGTAAAATCCCAAAAAAACTTCACAGACCCAAAACCCAAAACCAAAAACCTCTTTTGAGTGAAAAAAAGAAAAAGCAAAGCTACAAGTCTACAACCAAAGAATCCAAAACAAATCCTTGAATTTTTTTCTCATTTGTTCAAAAACCCACCTCTCAAATTCCTCCAAAAAGATCATCCATCATTTATTAATCCACCAGCAGCTCCACCACAATCTTCACTCAAATGGGTTTACACAAAAAGCACTTTTGCCTCCTCTCTCTTCTCCTCCTCCTAATTTTTCTCAATCTTAACCACGTCCAACTCTCTGAATCTGCACCTGATTACTCCACTTTGGTGTACAAGGGCTGTGCAAAGCAGTCTATCTCAGATCCATCTGGGGTTTACTCCCAAGCCCTCTCAGCCCTTTTTGGGTCTCTTATTTCACAATCTTCAAAGGCCAATTTCTTCAAAACCACCACTGGTAGTAGCCAAACCACAATTTCTGGCCTTTTCCAGTGTAGGGGTGACCTAAGTAATGTTGACTGCTACAACTGTGTGAGTAAGCTACCTATACTGATTGATAAGCTGTGTGGGACCCCTATTGCTGCTCGAATCCAGCTCTTGGGCTGTTACATGCTCTATGAAGTTTCTGGGTTTACTCAAGTCTCTGGTATGGATATGCTTTACAAGACTTGCAGTGGAAAAAGTGGAGGAAATGGGTTTGGAGAGAGCAGAGACACAGCCTTTTCAGCTCTGGTGAGTGGGATGGGGAGTAGTGGAAATGGGTTGTTTTACACAACAAGTTTTCAGTCTGTTTTTGTGTTGGGGCAGTGTGAGGGGGATTTGGGGGCAGCAGATTGTAGCAATTGTGTGAAGAGTGCGGTGCAGAGAACTCAGGTGGAGTGTGGGAGCTCTTCTTCTGGTCAGGTTTATCTTAATAAGTGCTTTGTTAGCTATAGTTATTATTCAAATGGGGTCCCCAAGAAGTCTTCATCTGATGATTCCTATTCTTCTCCATCAGGTAAAGTTAAAAGACATCACAATGAAGTTGTTTCCCCCTTCTTTTTGTTAATTACTTGGTTTTTATATTAGTAGATATATCTGAAAAGATTTTAAATAACTCAGTTATCAATTGTATCAGGAGATATGTCAATCTCAAAAGATGTTGGATAATGACCACATGAAGATAAGGTTTGATGTGGTTTCTTAAATAGGCACCAATGACCAACACCCTGTGAGCTGCACAAACCACAAATAGTTGGTGTTTTTCTTATTCGAATAACGGTTTCAAGCCAATCTTTGCGCACCTCAACTAATCTCTAGCCTTAGGCTAACGACGGACAACCCCTTCTTTTTGTTAATTACTATTGTTGTTTGGTTGTATTATCTGTATTTTTTTGAATAACTTAGTTTTCAGTTGTATTAGGAGATATCTCAGATTCTCAATCTGGAATGATTTTTGGATATTGCGAGTCTGTGACCACATGTAGATAAAGATTTTATAATAGGCACCAATGACCAAACACATCACCTGTGAGCTCTACACATCACAAATAGTTGGTGCTTCTATTATTATTATTTTGTGGGGATAACCGCGTTTAGAGCCAGTTTTCGCACACTGCAACTAATCTCAAGTCTTAAGCTAACGATGGACTAATAGTCGGTATTGGTGCATATATATTACTCCACTGTAGTACCTCTAAATGTGGTCACTGTTTGAAGATTTTTTTGGCCCAAGTTTGATTAGTGTTAGCTTCCTCCCTGTCTATCTGCAGATCATTTTTGTGAAGCCTGAAAAGGCTTTGATTGCTAATAGTAATGTGGGATTATCTAATTTGATGTAGGGTGGTCAGGGCAAAACACAGGGAAGACAGTGGCTATTATATTGGGAGGTGCAGTAGGAGTGGGGTTTGTAGTTATTTGTTTAATGTTTGCTAGAAATTTATTGAAGAAACATGATGGTAAGTATTTGTTCTTGTTTACAATATAAGCATCTCCGCTTCATACTCAAATTTGAGTAAAAATTTGGGTAAAAACTTGATTTGGTATGACTCCTTCCAACTCTTACTCAAATTGTACGGTGGAGATTTAATCCACAACATTGAACGGCAAAAGAGTAAATAAAAGTGCAAAAAAAGAGCCTTGAAAATTTGGTTCTGGATTTGGTGAAACATTTGAGTGAGTAACACCAAATTTGGTGAAGGATTTGGTGAAGGAGTGGAGTGAGATTTTTTGTGATTTTTACTCAAATTTGAGTTTGGTAAAAGATTTGATGGAGTGGAGATGCTCTAAACTATTGTGTTTTATATCTTTTGTCTGATGGTCTTGTGGCTGAAATTGTGTTGCTTTGTGCAGATTATTGATAAGAGAGGATGGGTTTAAAGAACCAAATCTCTTGTTGAGGTAGACTCTTTCCTTCTGTTTTTTATGGGAAATTTTTTGTTAGAAGCCTATAGGGGCATGAAAGTTAGAAGGATTATTTTAACATGTAAATGAATGTTTGCCATTTTGGATTGGTGAGATAACTGGAGAAGATCAGATTTATGGGTTTTGGCCCTGTTTTCCAGATTGCCATGTGGTTTGTTTTTGTCACTTTTCCCTTTGTCCAGAATACCTGTTTCTTTGTTTTCCCCCATAACTTTATTCTTTTCAGAAAGTAGACTGTGTGTGTTTGTGTGTGTGTGTGTGTGTGTGTGTGTGTGTGAGAGAGAGAGAGAGAGAGAGAATTTTGTGCCTTAAGATTAGCAATTGTAAATAAAAAAACCTATGGGTACAACATTTGGTGTACTTGATGTACACCAACTAGTGTGAGACTCATTTAAGGTTTTAAGCAAATGATCGGAACCAGTCATTATGTTTTAAACATATTTCTAAAAATTCTTGTAAAAAATCAACTTATTCAGAAATCGGCAAGGATTTGATTGATTTTCCTCCCTGAATTTGCCGAGGAAAAAATTGAACGAATCGGTCCAGCCCTTACCAATATTCAAATGAGCTGATTTTTATAGGGTCCTGTTAAATAAATTAGCGGCTCCGATCATTAGTGTGGAATTCTAAAATGGTGTACCCGTAGTAATGCCAGTTAATCTAGTTGGTTGGTGGATTAGCTCCCCTGTGTTATTGTCAAGTGCTATTGTATTCATATTGGGCTAATCCCCATTGCTTTAAGGTATAGAAAAGTGAAGACAACTTACAGCATTATGTTAAAAATATCTTACACTTTTCTTTTAGTTTCGTAAATTCCTCCACAATTTCTTCCAAAAAATAGCCTTAAACTATGCCAGAATGGGATTTGCACCACCAAAAAAGAAGAGATAAAGATAAAAGAAAAATGGCCAATATGTCAATGCTACCTCCTAGTTGATTATTGATCTCCATATGCTGCTTTAGTGAGTTAGCTTTGAAATGAAAATATGCATAGCATGGATTCTTACAGTCTCGCGTAACGCAATCTGGCATTTAACATTACTTCATAAGCTCGAATTCCAAATTTCGGTCTAAAAACTCCGGAATAAAACCATTTGGCTCCTCTCCAATCTTCTTAAAATCGGAGAATCCTCCAATTGTATTTGATAAAATGACACGGGGTAATATTAAGAATAAAAGACGACTCCTAACATGAAAAACACCTTGATAACCTCTGTTTCCCGTCTTCCATCGCCAACCACTGCCAAACTCTCTCATTCCGTTCCCTTCTCATTTGTAGCCACGTCTGTCCCTGTAGCGTCGCTGGTTAAAAAAAAAAACTGTAATATGTCGAATAACAAGTGTGAATTGATTTTGTACTTAAATTCTTGTCAGGACAAAAAATGAGTTTTAATGTTAATTAGAAGAGCATGAAAAAAAACTGTTGACTATCAGTTACACCTCCCGAATGAAACTCTCGTGAATCCCGCTGCTGCAAATAACTTCATCCGTTGTCACGTTTATTATAAATTGACTTACATAGTTTTTTTATTTTTTTGTCATTCGTCATTCTTAGTCTATTACATGGGGAGGGGGGAATGAGACTTGATCCCGGGATGCAGTGTGAGGCATCCAAGAACTCTACCGTATGAGTTAGCCACCACTTGCTACACAGGGGTGTTTGGAATGCTATTTTTAATACTTTTTATTTTTATATTTTTGCATTCTAGGTGTTTGGATGGAAGTACCGAAAATGAGTTATGGGAAAATGAATTTTTGATTTTTGGGTTTAGAGAAGTAGGGGGAGAGGAGCTTTTTGACTTCTCATTTTTTACTTTTTCCATTTTGAGCAACAAATGAGTTACATAATGTATTCTCCTCTGCGGACTTGTCTCTCAAACACTAATCTTGTTGCAAAATACAAAATACAAAATACATTCTACGCATATTTTCCACACTCAACAAATTTATATCTAGAGAACCAATCTTGACCCTTGGATCAAAACCTAAATTCGATCTCAGCCATTAAATGCCCCAAAAAGTTAACATGCGAGTGGAGTACTTGAATTTACTTCCCTCTATTGTTATATAGATGTAAAGGGACTAGGCAAAATAAAAGTTTTATTACTCCTAGTAGTACTTTCTTGTATGGTAGGGGCTCACTGCTCAATTGGTGATTAGTACTATAAATTATTTAAGCGGAATAAATAAGTAATATCAAATAAAGGGGCTTGCAATTGTTGAAAAGAAACGAGAAGTGGGTTGCAATGTTGAGAACAGAGCCAAAAAATTGAAGGGGGGAGAGAGAGGAGAAATTTTTAAGTGCCGAGCGGGTATCACGTGGTGGTACCCGTCGCGTATTTCAGCTGTCCAAAATACTTTTGAACACGACTTTAATAAGGCGTTGCGGGTACAACGTGGTATCCGTCCGACGCTAAAAAAATTCTCAAGAGAGAGAGAAGGCAGCAAGCGGCAAAAGTTATCAAGAGAAAGGAAGAACAGGAAAGGTGAAAACTGAAGCAGCGGCCAAAAAGTATCAAATAGGGGGATGAGGAGGAGTGGGGATTAGTGCATCCCAGTGTACATTTGGACCGTTCATATCGACATTAAATAGTTTAGATATGTTTATTAATTACTATCGCTAAGAGTTACTACTATATTTTGGGCTTTTTAGATTGTGACCACAATGTATTACAAAATACTGCCCAAAAGTGTATAAACAGATCTCAACCGTTGGTTTATAGCTGTTAGATCATATCGTATCTAATACGCTAATACGCTTGTGCAAACTCTCTCCGTGTCTTTTCTCTACAATCAAACAACCTCAACCTGAGTGTGTTTCCACATTCCATCCCAGATCTGAGACTCTCACACCCGATTTCGAAAACCTCTCTATCTAGCCGTATCAACCCTACCATTGGTCTGGCTACCCGCGATCTTCGGGTTCTCATTCTCTCACCGATACCTCTCTGTGCTCTTCCCCGTTTACCTCACCCACCACCGCTGATTCTGGTAAGGCATAGTATCTCCATGGGTTGCAGAACTTGTAATTAGCTGTTGTAAATGGAGTGGGGTTTTGTTCACCCTCCTTAAACCTTAAACGCGGGTAAGGAGGATGAAACAAACCCCTTCTCCTATTGGTTAAAATGGTGTGGATCTCACTACAAAGTGATGTCATGCTTACCAAAAAGTGCATTGGAGAGGTAATCATAACACCACTTTGTGTGAGTTCCACATCATTTCAACCAACATGAGGAAGGGTTTTGTTCATCCTCTTAGGAAGGGTGAACAAAATTGCACTCCTGTAAATGTGACTTTAGGTGCTGAAACTACTCCCTCCGTCCCTTTTTAAATGAGTTACCTGGGAATTTCAACTATTTTTCTCTCACATCAACTTTTACATCTACTTTCTATTACTTACCATTATCAATATAATAATACCCACTAACCTTTTAAAAAGGAATCTACTTTTAAGGGTAAAATAGGAAATGTACCCACTAACTTTTCAAAACACACTTATTAAGAGACAAACCCAAAATGAAAATGTACACACTAATAAATGGACGGATGGAGTACATATTAGATGCAAGAATTGGGTTTTAATTGTTGGGTACAGTGTGTGATGGAGTACATTTTAGTAGTTCTCATCCGGATTCGGGAATTTTGTAGGACACTTTCTGTAGTGAATCCTATAATATACATCTAGACAATCCATCTCCGCAATCCATGGTTCAGATTCACAGACGCACTATTAGTTGTAAGAGTTAACTCTTAGCTATAGTAATTAACAAACATATCTAAACTACTGATTGTCGATATGAACCGTCTAAATGTGCACTAGGAGATGCACTAATCCCCACTCCTCATCCCCCTATTTGATACTTTTTGGCCGCTGCTTCAGTTTTCACGTTTCCTGTTCTTCCTTTCTCTTGATAACTTTTGCCGCTTCCTGCCTTCTCTCTCTTGAGAAATTTTTTAGCGTTGGACGGATACCACGTACTACCCGCAACGCCTTATTACAGTCGTGTTTTGGACAGTTGAAATACGGGTACCACCACGTGGTACCCGGTCGGCACTTAAAAATTTCTCCTCTCTCTCCCCTTTTTGGCTCCTTTTCCGCTAAAAAAAAAACTGGTTTTGTTTTAACTCAAAAAACCATTCTATTCTACTGATAAAAAACTCCCCAAAAAAACTGGTTTTGTTTTAACTCTAAAACCACTCTATTCCACTAAACCCTTTTTTTGGTTTATTCATTTTTTCTTTATTCAAAAAAAATTCGCAAATGTTAGTTTTGCATCAAATTTTTGTGGTTTATTGGTTCCTCTCGACGAGACGAATCTAAAGAGTATAAAATCATAGTCAAAACTATTTTTTTTTTAATAAAGCCAAAAATACGTGGTTTATTGGTTTAATTTTGGCTTTATTCAAAAAATAATTAATTGTCACTATAATTTCATACTTGTTAGATTCGTCTCGTAGAGAGGAATCAATAAACCACAAAAAAATGACGCAAAACTAATAAATGTAAATTTTTTTTGAATAAAGACAAAACGAATAAACCAAAAAACCAATTTCTGATTTTTTTTGCCGAAAAACCAACATTTTAGTGGAACAAGTTGTAGATTTAAACTACAACTAAAAATCTAAAAAACTAAAACCCAAAAAACCCTTTAGTGGAACACCCCGTTACATTACAACCCACTTCTCGTTTCTTTTCAACAATTGCAAGCCCTTTTATTTGACATTATTACTCCTAGTACTTTCTTGTATGGTATGGGCTCACTGCTCAATTGGTGATTAGTACTATTATTTATTCATACGGAATAAATAATACTCCCTTCGTCCATTTCTCTTTTATAGTGTGTACATTTTCATTTTGGATTGTCCCTTAATAAGTGTGTTTTGAAAAGTTAGTAGGTACATTTCCTATTTTACCCTTAAAAGTAGATTCCTTTTTAAAAAAAGTTAATGAGTATTATTATATGGATAAAGGTAAGTAGTGGAAAATAGATGTAAAAATTGTAAAAGTTGATGTGAGAGAAAATAAGTTGGAATTCTCAGGCAACACACTTAAAAATGAACGAATGGAATAGTACTAATCACCAATTGAGCAGTGAGCCCCTACCATATAAGAAAGTACTAGGAGTAATAGAACTTTTACTTTGCTTATCCATTTACATCTATATAACAATAGGGGGAAGTAAATTCAAGTAATCCACTCACATGTCAACTTTTTGGGGCTTTTAATGGCTGAGATTGAATTTAGGTTTTGATCCAAGGGTCAAGATTGGTTCCCTAGATACAAAATAACGCCCAAAAGTGTCCAATCTCTATTAACGTTATAAACAGATCTCCAGCATTGGTTTACAACCGTTAGATAAGCGTTGGATTATAGCCGTTAGATCATAGCGTATCCAATACGCTAATACGCTTGTGCAAACCCTCTCCGTGTCTTTTCTCTACAGTCAACAATCTCAACCTGAGCGTGTTTCCACATTCCATTCCAGATCTGAGACTCTCACACCCGATTTCGAAAACATCTCTATCTAGCCGTATCAACCGTACCATTGGTCTGGCTGCCCGCGATCTTCGGGTTCTCATTCTCTCACCGATACCTCTCTGTGCTCTTCCCCGTTTACCTCACCCACCACCGTCGATTCTGGTAAGCCATAGTATCTCCATGGGTTGCTGAACTTTGTAATCAGCTGCAGTAAATGGAGTGGAGTTTTTTTTTTTTTTTTTGTGAACTTTTGTTCACACTCCTTAAACGAGGGTGAACAAAACCCTCTCCTATTAGTTGAAATAGTGTGGACCCTACTACAAAGTGATATCATGTTTATCAAAAAGTGCATTGGGAGGTAATCACAACACCACTTTGTGTGGGTTCCACATCATTTTAACTAATAGGCGGGAAAATTTTGTTCACCCTCCCTAAATGTTGGGTACAGTGTATGATTGTGTGAGCGCAGAATCCATGAATATATACGCAGGAAGTGTGGTCAATTTTATTTAAAGCCACTCTTGTTGTGCTTGTTTGCAGCATTTAAGTTTGCATCTTGTGAGGCGTGTTAAACTTTCCCAAGTAGTAAATGTCATCACAAGAAAGATTCTGCATTTATACACGTTGTTTGGAAGGGTTTTTGAGAATCGGTTTTCAAAACCTATGAAAATCCTTGTTGAAAACTCAACCTGGTGGTGGTTCTCAGGGTGAGTTTGTCATTTGATTAAATGAGGTTGTTCATTTTATCACCTCAACCTCATTACCTCATTTTATCACCTCAACCTCATTTAATCAAATGACAAACTCACCCTCAAAACCTTTGAAAACCCACCTAGTTCTTAAAACCTTTGAAAACCTTTATTGAAAACCGAATAAGACCGGATTTCCCAGACCCGGTTTGCATCTTGTGAGGCGTGTTAAACTTTCCCAAGTAGTAAATGTCATCACAAGAAAGATTCTGCATTTATACACGTTGTTTGGAAGGGTTTTTGAGAATCGGTTTTCAAAACCTATGAAAATCCTTGTTGAAAACTCAACCTGGTGGTGGTTCTCAGGGTGAGTTTGTCATTTGATTAAATGAGGTTGTTCATTTTATCACCTCAACCTCATTACCTCATTTTATCACCTCAACCTCATTTAATCAAATGACAAACTCACCCTCAAAACCTTTGAAAACCCACCTAGTTCTTAAAACCTTTGAAAACCTTTATTGAAAACCGAATAAGACCGGATTTCCCAGACCCGGTTCTGAAAACTCAAACGAACAAGCCCTATAGATTCGTTTTCAAGGTGTGGTCGATCTGACATACAGAAGTTACTTATGTTCATGAAAAAAAAATAAAAAATGGCAAAGTGATTACTTCCCCGAGTTTTACTCAGCCCTATGACAGGACAGCCTTGCAATTAGAAGGGTAAAGTGGTCACCTCCCCCAATCAAGTTCATTAGGCTAAATACAAACTGGGCTTTTGTTATAAACAATTTGGGATAAAATCAAGGGGAAATGACCAAAATATGGTTTTTAAAAGTATTGATTCCGATTTCATGCATGGTTTTTTAGAAATGATCAAAAACATGACAAGGAAAAAAATAATTCCACATACATGGTACCAACAAATTACAGGTCCAAAATACCCTTTCAATTTTTGAAGCCCTAACACACACACACACACCCTTCCCATTGTTCCTGGAAATATTAGCTACCCAGAGTTGCACCGTGCACGCAACAACATTGCACTATAAATGAAAAACTCTTGCACCTTGCGATAAAAGAATAGCACTCACATTAGTCCAACTTGCCTTGCCAATGTGAGATCAAATCAAATCTTTTTGGACGGACAATCTCAAAATTGCACAGTGCATGCAACAACATTGCACTTCGGCTGAAACAATGTTGCACCTTGACTGAATTAACATGGCACCATGTATGGAGCTATATTGCACTCAAGTGAGGACAACCGGGTTCACTTTGTGATGTCTAATTTCAACCATTTGATTTTGAAAAAAAATAACTATTGCTCGTTCAATGAAAAAATGTTGCACCTTGAGTGAATTAACATTGTACCCTTTGAGAATAGCATTGCATCACATGAGGAAGATTGAGTTGCTCGTATGATGTCTAAATCCAAATTTTTCTTTTTAAAAAATTGACAATTGCTCATTTTATGAAACTATATATTGCACCTTGAATCAAAACGTATTGCACTTCGGCTGAAACAATATTGTATCATGTATGGAAGTACATTGCACTCAAGGGAGTATAACTGGGTTCACTTTGTGATGTCTAAATCATATTTCTTCTTTTGAAAAATGAAAAGACTGCTTTTTTTTTTCTCTCGATTAGCTCAAACTCATTACACTTAGGTTCGGTCAACTTGTCTTGCCATTTTTTTTTTATCAAATCAAACTATTTGGACAGACCTTTGAAACATTGCACCGTAACTGAATTAGGTTTGCACCTTGTATGAACCAACATTGCACCTTATCTCAAAATCATTGCACGCAGGGTTTTGCATGATTTGGAGAAAAAATTAGACTCACGGATATTTTGGGCTGGGCAATGATAAAATGCCATGTATGTGGAATTATTTTTCTCTGTGTCATGTATTGGTCATTTCCGAAACCATGACCATGAAATCGTCATTTTTTGTCCTCCTTGCCATGTTTTCGTCATTTGCCCTAAAATCAAACATGCAGGTGACTTTGATACCCGACAAATCAAATAAGTAAACTGGAAGGTCTAACAAGATAGAAAGATATCGAATCGAAATATAATTTGATACTGTAGAGGTCGAAATATAATTTGGAATTTGGAATTAGGATGGAAGTGGAATTATAATTCTTTAGGAGTACGGATTATAAATTACTATAAATTGTGTATTTATAAATTCTAATATAGGACGAATTAGGTCTTCCTATTCCATGAGAGTCCAATCCTAATCTACTCTTAATAGTCCTACCAAAGCATATGCCTCTGAACATTTATTCATATACGTAAGTTTATACATTTCCGAACTACTATAATTCTTCAAAATTCCCTATTTCAGATTGAGAATAAATGAGGTGAAGAAAAAATGCGAATTTTAGCCCATCCTAAGTTCGTGCATTGAGCCTAAGAATTTTGTGCCTCTACATCGTCTTATAATTTGTGATTTATCAGGATCAAACCAGGGAGATCTTAAAAGTACGACTCCGCCTCGTGGTATTTCATGGATCATGAAAAAAAAATCAGTAGTCAAATCTAATCTGTACATGATATCAACAATTCATTTGATAGAAAAATAGGAGTTTGTAATGTTTAGCTGAAGAAGATTTTGGAAGAGAGAGAAATACTTAAAGACAAAAAGTGGGGAAGAAGAGTATTTGTATTACACTTGAATTCAAAACTTTTTTTTTTGGCTTGGTACAAAATGGCTAGAACTCATCCCTATTTATTATACACCATGGAAGGTTCTAGTCCAAAGGTATTTTCATATAAGATATCCTTTGAGGTAGATACTTTAATTTCACATATGACTAATTCTCCCAAAAAAAATCTAGATATTTCACAAGGATATTATAGAACTTTTCAGAGATAGATATTCTAGTCTTCTAGAGCTTCTAGAAACCAGATATTCATATCTCATTCTCAATAATATCTTTCATCTTTGGGCTTTGTCAATAAGGCTTATTCGAACTTTACTTATTTGTGCCAAAATACTAAATCTAGTTTATGCTTCAACAATAATCAGAATTAATATACTAAAGAATAATCATATCTAAAATTACCAACAAACTATGCTTACATTTTAAACGAAAAAGTTTTTAAGATGCAATTTTTCAAGTATCTCAACTGGGATTTCACATTGAGCCTTTCTGTTGTCTTAGTTATGGAAAGAAAAGAAGAGTCATTATATGATTCGGGCGAAACACAATCGAAGGTGGGTTCTTCCTTCTATCCATGCCTTACATAGAGGTTGAATTTCTATCAAATGGGTCGAATGTCGCCATAATTAGATCAAATGGCATAGATTAATGTGTTTTGGGTTCTACTTCTTAATCAAATGACATAGATTAATGTGTTTGAGGTGCTGCTTCTTAAAATAAGATAGGATTTTTTCCCAATAAGTAATCATAGGATACATACCAAATCAGGATACGCAAATATATCGTAGGATACGCGATTGTATCATAGGATTTCTATACAACAAGGACACATGGTGCGATACGCATTATTTTCCAAAGGAGACGATACGAATCATAGTATATGTATCGTTTAGTGTAGGTTTTTAACAACTATGGTTCTAGAGTTCCCCCCTTCCTTTCTCGGTCTTCTCCTTGTGGTTTCAAGGCTCCTAGCTATGCTAGGTTTCTCCCCTTTCCTCCTCTTCTATCAATCATTTCTCTATGTAATTTGAGAGTATTTTATGAAATCAAAAGCTGTAATTTCTGTTTAAATTTTTCTATTTGTGTGCTAGTTTTGGCTCTGTGTGGCTTGGAAATTCCAGGTTATATCAATGTCATGAACCATTCAATGCATCTGTTACTAGGCTCAAACCAAGCTCATAAGAGCGAGACAAAACACTGCAGAGACAATTCAAACAAGAAAACCAAAAAGATCAAGCTTGAGCTTTACATCAACTCTCAATTTCTGTAGTACCATCGATACTTAAAAAATGATATGAGATACGAGCCACACATTTTAGTTGAAGATCCACCAAGGAAGCATGTTCAGTTTACCATAGAACTTTGTTAGAGAATCATAGTAGAAGCCGTGCTATTGTATAGAGGAACTAAGTATTTGATTTAGATTAGTTGTTAATAAAAACAATAAATCAAGTTTTAATGATAATCATTGTGTGCAATGTTTCCATAAATCAGGTTTTAATGATAATCATCGTGTGCAATGTTTCCATTATCTACTATTATATTCTCTATAAGAGATGATCTGGCGTGTACAGTTAGGCTTAAACACAGCATATCTAATCTTTAATTTTGTAGAGTATAAGTTTTGGGTTCATAGCCTTGGAATTGAACACTGCAACTACACTTTGGTGTACTGAAGGGGATTGCTATGAGGTAATTGTTACCATCATAACTACAAGAGAATTATTATGCCAAAATTATTGTGTGTACTTATGCTCATAATCTGAAAATAATAAACAGACAGTGTTGAGTCATTTTTTAATCACAAAAGAGTAAGATCCTTCTATGGGTCAATGAGCTCGGTGAATTAGGTGATTGCATTATGCGTCCAGTGGACAGTAAATACTGACGGGATCCGTATCTCGATATAGGGATTATAACCATAAGGAAGCTAATAAGATTTCATCATGTCAAAACATGCAGGTGACTTATATACCCGACAAATCAAATAAGTAAAGTGGAAGGTCTAACAAGACAGAAAGATATCGAATGATTAGACATGGTTGTGAGTAATTTAATTAATAGGTGGGTAATTGTAATATTAATGCGCGAACATATATTAATTAAGCATTTACTACTGTGGAGGTCGAAATATAATTTGGGATTAGGATGGAAGTGCAATTATAATTCTTTAGGAGTATGGATTATATATTGTGTATTTATAAATTCTAATAGAAGACGAATTAGGTCTTCCTACCAGGAGGAGTCCAATCCTAATCTACTCTTAATAGTCCTACCAAAGCATATATATATATTTATATATCTAGATATACATCTGTACATTTATTCATATATGTAAGTTTATACGTTATCCGAACTACTATAGTTCTTCGAAATTCCCTATTTTGGATTGAGAATAAATGAGGCGAAGAAAAAATGCGATCTTTAGCCCATCCTAAGTTCATGCACTGAAGCAATACAATATCGAAAAGTGTTGTTGAGCCTAAGATTTTCGAGCCTCTACATCATCTTATAGTTTGTGATTCATCAGGATCCAAGCAGAGAGATCTTGAAAGTATGACCCCGCCTCATGGGATTTCATAGATCACGAAAAAAATTCAATAGTCTAATCTAATCTGTACGTGATATCAACGATTCATTGGAATTTGTTCCAGCAGAAATATCATATGTTAAGCATAAAGTGTTTACACCATTTAAACACTATCTACCGTAGAAACAAAATACATAGACATATATATACTCTTTATCTGTCACCGTGCCCTTAAATACAAACTAGATCAACCCCACACCTATGTTACGCAGACTCTTGTAATGGTATATAAAGTATCCGTATCCGACACTCGACACTTGGATCAGGGCGTGGGATATATGTCCGATAGTTTAGAAAGACACTTCTATAGAAAACTTAGTTGTAATTCGAGTTTATCATGGAAGTATGCATAAGCCTCTCTTACTATCCATGAAATGCGCTATAAAACCTTAAAGCACTATTTTATTTAAGAGAATACACACAAAACAAATAGAAACAAATTTGAATATTTTGCCATGTCCTCGTGTCCTTGAAATGAGAAATAGTTGAATCCGCCACCTAGATACATACCCGCACCCGACACCCGTAACCGAGTCCAACTAACATAGATCCACACTAAGATGAATAT
Organism: Gaultheria prostrata; assembly: GCA_036023075.1. Taxonomy (NCBI): domain Eukaryota; kingdom Viridiplantae; phylum Streptophyta; class Magnoliopsida; order Ericales; family Ericaceae; genus Gaultheria; species Gaultheria prostrata. The sequence continues at coordinate 9,995 of JAXBDA010002740.1, read as the reverse complement.
CAACACCTAAACAGCCGCCCAAGTCCATGTCACCAAGTACTATGACGAAAAATTCAGTATACACAATGGAAAACAAGAATCTCCCATAACAACCCATGAATTTTGCAGTTACTCTACTCACAACCTAGTCCTGCATAGTTACTTGAATGTAGTCAATGGACCATCATATCAAATGATTCAAATGTAATGTAACACTGCAGCTTTCAACTTTGCTATTATATATTTAAGTGAATATTGGGCTATGAATGCATAATTTTTCCCCTTTTTAATTGACTCAGAACCAACCAAATTCCAAGAAGAAGCCCTTTAAACTCAGTCCAGACCTTGACTCAAGCTCATAACAGAGTTTTATTCAAATTTTTAACCAAATCAAAGGGATACTCAAACTTTTATTCTAATTTTTCAGGCTTGTTTTACTCGCTTTTACTCAAGTTTGTGCTAAGATTTGAATTCGTCTAATGGGGCAGTTCATAACACATGAAGCTTTTACTAAAATAAAGTAATAGAATGCGCCGAGACCAACCAAAATTCGCTAAAACAGATACTCATCAAAGAAATTCAAAACAAATGCGCATAAACACTCATCCAAAATCCCCAAAACATCGTCAACAATATCCAACTATGTATCAGGACAAATCCTATCATCATGAGAAACCCTACCTTTTGTCATCGGACAATTAAAACGACGACGTCACTTCTGCGGTGCGATGGCGGAGGGAGGGGTACCGAGGAGGCTGGCCTGCTGCAAGTCGAGTTCATTAAGCTGCTGCTCGCGGTCCATCTCGATAATGAGGGGAACAACGAGGATGAGGAAGGTGGTGCCGACTATCCAAGCCGCCTTACCGGTGCTCTTAAGGAGGCGCTTGGTGACGTAGCCAGCGTCGGATGCTGCTCGCTTGGTGGTGTTCACGATCGGGGACTGGGACACGGCGGTTGAAACCCTGGTTAGGATGCCTTCGTTGCTGTCGCTGTTTGATCTGGGGAGAGATGCTCGCTTTCCGGACTTGGAAGACGCCATGAGAGAGAGAGAGAGAGAGAGAGGTTCGGCTGGAGCCCTAGGTTTTATGAAGGGATACTTAAAGTAACTGCCAGTCAGGGTAAATATTTTTGGATACGCCCTTGCCCCTTTTTTCACCCCATTTTTGCCCCAAATTTGAGTAAGAGTTCACTTTGGTAGGAAAGCATCTGCCAAAGGAAAAATCTTAATTTTTGACTCAAATTTATTATATCTAACATATCCAAATGGCATAAATGTATAAAAGAGAGGAGAGGATCATTTTGGCGAAGCTCGACAGCTCCGGCAACAAATGGAAAGGACTTAGGTTGCTTCGACGAGGATTCGGCTACTGGTCGAAAGGGTTTGGATTGCTCCGGCGAAGTCTCAGCGCAAACTAGCCGTTGGAGAAATAGGGAGGGATTTGGATTGTCCCTCGTTTGATGAAAGAAATGGGTAAAACCCAAAACGGGTAAACATTTGGGTCATACATTGGAAGAGAATTTGGTGTTTTTACCCAAATTCAAAATTTGGGTCTTAAAATGGGTAAAGATTGGAGATGAATGCCACATCCAGATCTTTAATGAGAAAAACACTGTAGAATAGTTTGATAATTATTGCATGGCTAAAGTATTATGACGAGATAGTTATGGCTATTTGATCAACTTCAATTGATAAATGAACATTTGTTTTCGACAAGCCTACAAAATAGATGGCTCGGATCATTCACTAAAGATCCGGTGTGACTAATTGCCGCTGCATTCCCATTTGTAGCGCGTCGCAAGCGGGACTCCAAGAGATCTTATATCCTATATTCCTATGTTTTATTCACCAACACTCCAAATTTTTTAAAATATACACTGCTATTTAATAAAAGTTAATCAAACGATAATTTAACTTCAAGAAAAGTAAATGGTAGGCTTGAATTTAAATGGAATAAAGATGCATAGAGATTTTTGATTGGATGACGATAGGAGATCCGACGAAATCTCACAAGAGATTAGACGATATTGTCCAGGAGATCTGACAATATCTTCCAGGAGATCCGACGATATTGTCCAGGAGATCAGACGATATCTCCCAGGAAATCTGACGATATTGTCCAGGAGATCCGACGATATCTCCCAAGAGATCCGACGATATCGTTTAGGGGTTCTGAGGATATCTCCTGGTACGGATATCTTCTGCCACATGGCGACGATATCTCATGGTACGGATATCTCCTGATACGTGGCGATATGTGAGAGCATCAGACATTCCTTCAAATGCATGAAGCTTAAATCAAGGAAGGTGGGTAGTTATTGCCATGTGGGATAGAAAACCTCCAAGGCAATTAGTTACCACTTTTCACAGTTATAAAAGTAGTGGGACACTTGGCGGCCTAGGAGTTAATTTCATCACTAAATAAAAGGGAATGACTGAGTCAAAGGGACACTTGGCAGCTTTAAAGAAGATTTCTGAAGAAAGTGGGCTGAAGATGTGCTTAGTGGATCTGAATTCTTCTGAACCCCTCATAGGCAAATGATGCCTATAAATACAAACCTTTGTGCAACATTGCAAAAGGTCCACGCCCCAAAGCTCACAGCAGCAATTAATTATACTTCTCTCCTAGCTATCGAGTTAGTCGATCGAGTTCTTTCTTCTTCTCAACCATGTCTATCTCCTTCTCATCCCCTTTCTTCTTCTATGTAGTTTAGGTTTATTTTCTTTTGTTGTTGAAGTCCTTTTTCAAGGCATTCGAACCATTGTACTTTAGTTCCTCTTTTATAAAAGTATCAGGTTGCTTGAAAGAGGTTACAAATTTCAGGCGCTCTTTCCATCTTTACATTGGAGATCTTCTATCTCCCGGCACACCCTCACACACTCACAACCACTCGGTGTTGGCTCCAACGATTTCTCCTGTACTTGGAGAAATACGTGTCAACACATATGCTCAATTCTGCAACTTTTTTTGAATCCCATGTCCTGCCACCCCTACTCTTCAAGGCACAAGGTTGCATTTACAGTATGAGCTCTTTTCTTTGATGATTGCAACAAAGTTCTTATTTGTTGGGTACTTTGCTCGTTCTCCGCTTTCCTTTTTTTCGTTCTAATTCTTCATGTTTCATGAAAAAACAATGGAAGGTTTGAAAACAAAAACAAATTTCATTGTTTTCCTCTTTGGGCAGAAAAGATCTAAAAAACAAAAAACATCATGACGTTGCCTGAAAATGGGTGGTTTCCATTAAAATTTGCACAAAATCAGTTTGCAATTTTTTTTTTTGTGTAATCTACAAAATGAAAAATACTCTCCGTCCAAATTTGTTTGTCCCTGTCCGGTGTCATGCATCATGGTGGAACGAGTATATGAGAATGGGCAGGATTAGCATATGACCTAGCCAAGCAAGCTACTGAAATATCTAGTCTAGTATGAAAAGAAAACAAAATGTTTTAGAAAATCTTTGTTTCCAAATCATTAAGCAAATGGATTGGACAATGAATTTTAATTTCGAAAATATAAACAATTTTCTTCAAATTATCTGACCTCATAGTCAATGAGTTTCCAGATCTATTTTTGAAAAAAAAATAAAATCAAAAGGCTAGAATAAGACCTCAGAATGCTGATACATATTTGCATGTTAGGCCTTAAAACCTTCCAGAAGCATTTGGATGAAGATCCTCAGCCCTTGATCACAAGTTTCGTTATCATAGAATCCTGAGAATAGGGCATTCCACGAAACTAAATCCCGATTACTCATTGAGTCAAAAACCTGACAACCATTTTCAACAGACCCGATTTTCATGTACATTGTGATCAATGCATTGTCGACTGAAGTGTCGAGCTGAAAACCATATTTAAATACACAACAATGGATGTTTTCACTGTAGTGTGGGTTGAGATCAGTAGCGGTACTAACGAGACTGGAAAAAGTATATTGATTTGGTCTCAAACCGATATCTCTCATCAAGAGAAACAGATTCGCTGCTTCTTGTTTCCGCCCTTGTTGATATCTCTCAAAAGGAGAAATTTTTCAGTGCTGGGTGGGTATTGCCCACGTGGTATTCGCTCGGCAATGTCGGCCGTCCAAAGTGTGATCCAACGGTTTGGAATAGAAGAGAGAAAAAGAGGAGAGAGAGTGGTTGGGTGAGAGGAGAGAGAGGGGATCAATCCGGACCGTTCAAAACACTTTTGGACGGCCGAGATCGTGCTCGGCATGGACACGTGGTACCCATTCGGTACCCAAAATTTTTTCCTTCCCTTCCGCCGTGTTCCTCACATTCCAACAAACTCGATTATAAATAGTGAAGCGTCATTTGTGAGTCGTAACTTTCTCAATAGAGTCCATTGACCGATTTTCGACAGAGGACCAGAGGTTGTAGTAGAATTGTAGTATCAGACTCGCTCTACTTCGCCTTCGTTTCAATGTCACAAGTTTTGGGTAAGTAAACATTCACACGAACAACATCATATACATATAATCACATCGATATTGATACGCATCCACTTCAAATTCTAGTCTTTTGGTGTCTTTCTCTCTCTTTTTGATGCGTTTAACATATACTAAAACAACTGGTTTCTCAGCCGAAGCTTCGATTTCGTGTTAATGGAATGCGACCTTCTTCACCTCCTCAATATGCGAGTAATCCCACCACCTTCTTTTCGAGGTTTCTTTTCTCTCCTTTACCCACTACCGACTAGTTGTCAAATCGTGAATCGAAAAGGCCCGGTTGCGAATCGTGAATCGAATCGAATTGTGAATCGCTCCGATTCGGTCATTTTTTAAAAAAATGAATAAAAAATGTAGATTTCAAGTTGGAATCAATAAAAGTATTATTCCATAAGATAAATTGATGCTCATGTGGTCTAAATAGGCAAGACACTTGCGTTTATAGCAAGGGATGTGGATCCGAAACTCCGAATCCCTCCATGATTAATAGTTTTTACATATAATATGGCAATAAACATTCACAAACCAAAAGAGAAATGTCATATATATCATATACTACTAATTAGTAATTACTAACCTCTAGAAATTAACAGCATATAGTTGGAATACAATAGCATATAGTATATGTATATGATAATAGTTATACTAGTTGAGCAAACCCAACAGTCTCCTCAAATCCCTCCATATCCCTATTTTAGGGAGCCAAACCCCAAAATCAAACCCCAACAGACTCCCTAAAATACTCTGATGAGGTCAACAATGAGAACACAAACCCTCCCTAAAAAGATTGGTGAACAGTATTTTACTTGCTCATATCTCTTTCAACACTTTAACAATCCTCTCTATTACTCTCTCCATACCAATTAAATAATATAAACTAATACATATAATATATATTATACACATAAAGAGGAGAGAGAGGAGAGAGAAAGAAAAGAAAAAAGGATTAAAAAATGGGTAGAGAGTGAATAGTGGCTCTCTAAACAGGGGTATTTAGGAAGCTACTGTTCATCAGAGTATGTTAGGGAGGGATTTAGGGAGTCTGTTGGGGCTTGGTTTTGGGGTTTGACTTCCTAAAATAGGGATAATGAGGGGTTTGAGTCATCTGTTGGGCTTGCTCTTAGAGCATCTTTATCAGGAGCGCCAAAATTTTTACCAAATTTAACTTCAAAAACACCTTTTACAAATTAGCCAGTCACTTTATAAAAAACTCACAAAATCAGACTCTCTATTCTAACTTCATCATATTAAACTATTATTTCTTTCTACTCCTACTCCCCAAAAGTAATAATAAAAAAAGTGAACAGTGCGTGAATAGTGCATGAACAGTGTGTGAATAGTGCCTTGGTGAGTGAATAGTGTCGCACCAAAATTGGTGCGGTACTGTAGCAAAGTTACAAGTTTAACAAATTTGATGAATGATTTGGTGAGACTGATATTAGAGAGTTTTGGGACTTGACTCTCTATATTTAACTCAAAACTAAATTGGTTCTCCTGATATTGATGCTCATAGTGGGTAACTTGGTTTGAGTATAGTAATAGGGAATATATGAGTAATAGTTAGTCGGGTTCGGTAAGGGTCCACTAACTTGAGAATATAAGAGCCACCTGGGTCACTAGTTAACAATTTACAGTCTTCTTCTTCTTCTTCGGTTCTTCCGTTCGACGAAGAGTTTAGCTTCAGCGCTTCAGTTCGATGATCCACCAATAGCCGTTCATTCTTCGACGACCAACAAAACCCAGTTGAAGCCCTGTTCTCAATTGAGGCTCTGTTCTCTGAACTCTGTTCTAATGAAACCCACAGGTGTGTGTAAACTGTAAACCCAAAATTTTTGGACGAAGACTGTAGAAACCAAAATCGATCGACTTTATACTCGTCCAATTACACTTTCGACTCGAAGTATTGCATAGAAAAATAACAAAAAAAAAAGCCCGAGATTTTAGTTTCTTTCATTTTCGGGACGAAATTATCAGACCCAGCCGATTCGTGCGATTCAGCGGTTCCAGAATCGATTCTGCAATTCCGTACACGATTCTACCCCATTTACGATTCTATGTATCGTTTCGTATCGTTTCGTATCGTTTACCCTCCGAATCGAACCGAATCGTACGATTTCGACAACTATGCCGACTACTCATACAATACTCTCACACAAAAGCTACAGCTTTTCAAGCCCATTTTTTATTTCTCTTCGTTTTCGCTCATCACTTGCTGCTTTGAATGTTATTGTTGAACCCAGTATTGAAGTACCCAGAAAGTTGTGTAGTGCAAATTGGCCAGAGTCAAGTGTGCCAAGCAATACACTTGAAAGGAAAACTAAAATTGGGGTGAATTTCGATAGGTTGGGTACTAGAGGGGTTAAAGAGAGGCTTAAATGGTACTCACAACTGCTGCGAAATTGTGCTTTGAACTTGTCTTTGAATGAAGGGAAGGCAATTCATGGGGAGGTAATAAAAAAGGGGATAGACCCAGATATGCATTTGTGGGTTTCATTGATTAATTTCTATGCAAAGTGTCATAGTTTGGAGTTTGCACGTCAAGTGTTTGATGAAATGCCGGGTCGAGATGTCGTGTCTTGGACAGCTCTAATCGCGGGGTTTGTTGCTGAAGGGTATGGCAGTGATGGTGTTTACTTGTTTAGTGAGATGAGGAAGGAAGGAATTAGACCGAACGAGTTTACATTAGCTATTAGTTTGAAAGCTGGTTCTATGTGCTTGGACTTAGAGTTCGGGAAACAGGTACATGTGGAGGTGATTAAAAGTGGGACATTCGGAGATGTTTACGTTGGCTCTGCTCTTGTTGACCTTTATGCAAAATGCAGTGAGATAGAATACGCACGTAAAGTGTTCTTTTACATGCCCAAACAGAATGATGTGTCATGGAATACATTGCTCAATGGATATGCTCAGATGGGTAATGGGGAAGAGGTATGGGGACTGTTTTGCAAGATGACGGAATCACAAATGAAGTTGAGCAAGTTTACCCTGTCTACTGTTCTCAAGGGTCTTGCAAACTCTGATGATTTGGGGGCAGGGTGGATTATCCATTCTATTGTGATCAAGATTGGGTTTGAACAAGATGAATTTGTGAGTTCTACTCTTGTAGATATGTACTCCAAGTGTGGGCTTGCAGATGATGCACTTAAAGTGTTCACGAGGATAAAAAATCCTGACATAGTGGCATGGACGTCAATGATCAGTTGTCTTGATCAACAAGGGCGGAAACAAGAAGCAGCGAATCTGTTTCTCTTGATGAGAGATATCGGTTTGAGACCAAATCAATATACTCTTTCTAGTCTCGTTAGTACCGCTGCTGATCTCAACCCACACTACAGTGAAAGCATCTATTGTTGTGTATTTAAACATGGTTTTCAGCTCGACACTTCAGTCAACAATGCATTGATCACAATGTACATGAAAATCGGGTCTGTTGAAAATGGTTGTCAGGTTTTTGACTCAATGAGTAATCGGGATTTAGTTTCGTGGAATGCCCTATTCTCAGGATTCTATGATAACGAAACTTGTGATCAAGGGCTGAGGATCTTCATCCAAATGCTTCTGGAAGGTTTCAGGCCTAACATGCAAACATGTATCAGCATTCTGAGGTCTTGTTCCAGCCTCTGTAATTTAAGCTTTGGGAAGCAAATTCATGCCCATATTATTAAAGGGAAACTTGATGACATTTTTATAGGAACTGCTCTTATTGACATGTATGCCAAGTGTAGGTGCTTGGAAGATGCAGAAGTAGTTTTTGCCAGATTGAAAGAAAGAGATGTCTTCACTTGGACAGTGATCATTTCTGGCTACGTGCAAACTGATCAAGGAGAGAAATCCATTCGGTGCTTCAGTCAGATGCGAAAAGAAGGTGTTAAACCCAATGAGTTCACCCTTGCCAGCTGTTTGAGGGGTTGTTCTGGGATCGCGAATCTTGAAAATGGGCGGCAGCTCCACTCATTAGCAATTAAGTCGGGTCAATGCGATGATATCTTTGTTGCAAGTGCAATTGTTGATATGTACGGTAAATGTGGTTGCATAGACAACGCAGAGACTTCTTTTATGGGCTTGAATTTTCGGGACACTGTGGCATGGAACTCAATGATATGTGGGTATTCACAACATGGGCAGGGAGAAAAAGCTCTTGAAGCTTTTCAAATCATGTTACTTGAGGGTGCAGTGCCTGATGGGGTTACCTTCCTAGGTATTCTGTCTGCTTGTAGCCACATGGGTTTAGTTGCGGAAGCTAAAAAGTATTTCAGCTCAATGAGTGAAATGTATGGGATAATTCCTTTGATTGAGCACTATGCTTGCATAATTGACACCCTAGGTAGGGCAGGCAAATTTGACGAGGTTGAGAGCCTCATTGAGAATATGGAGATTAAACCGAATGCCTTGATTTGGGAGACTGTTCTTGGGGCTTGCCAGATTCATGGAAATGTGGAATTTGGAGAGAGAGCAGCGGAGAAACTTTTTGAACTTGAACCAGAGATTGATTCAAATTATATTATGCTTTCAAACATTTTTGCTGCCAATGGGAGGTGGAGTGATGTTTCAAGAATTAGAGCATTGATGTCTAGTCGTGGTGTTAAAAAGGAACCAGGGTGTAGCTGGGTAGATGTTGGCGCTCAAATCCATGTGTTCTTGTCTCAAGATGGGTCGCATCCAAAGATCTTGGAAATATATGAAAAGTTAGAGGAGCTTGACCAGAAACGTGCTTCATCGGGCTATATTCCAAACGCAGTTGACGCGCTTCATTATGTGAATGGCAGAGAGAAGAGCCAAAACCTCTTTTATCACAGTGAAAGGTTGGCTCTAGCTTTTGCACTTATAAGCAACACGTCAAATAAAACAATCCGAATCTTCAAGAACCTCCGCATTTGTGGAGACAGCCATGATTTTATGAAGCAAATTTCAGGCATTTTAAATCGGCAGATAGTTGTTCGTGACATTAAACGCTTCCATCACTTTCAACAGGGCACCTGCTCGTGTCAAGATTATTGGTAATTTTGCGGTATTTGAATTGGTACTTACGTTCCATAACATTGAACAGGCTAATAGCTGAGAATCAAGCAGAAGATATGCCGACAGTGATAGATCGAAAGGTGTGACTTATAGTTGTTTTTAGTGGGTTTGCATCACATTGATTTTAAGTGAAGTGCTACGTAAAAGATGCGGGCTGGTAGAGAAATCAAGCTCATGACGTACTGAGGCATCTGTTGTGGGTTTTACCCAGGATAATGTGTTTCTTTTAGCGTGGCAATGCCATAAAGCGCAAAACAAGAACCATGATACGAAAACCAAAATCAGAATGAGGAAGAAAAAAATATTGTAGATTCTAATTACCCTGTTCTGCTGCATCACAAGGAACAATTGTAAGGAATAGCCATTTTAGAATCATATCAAATCTCAAGTCAAAGTATCCTGTGCTATTAAGGTCTCTCTCTCTCTCTCTCTCTCTCTCTCTCTCTCTCTCATGCACCTTTTCTACCTGTAGCTTGCAATATTAGCTTATTCAAAGTGCTCGATAATTTATTTGGCAGGTTCATCTCGGACCTTGTTATCGTCATAGTATTTGC
>JAXBDA010002739.1:0-40026 GCA_036023075.1 Gaultheria prostrata | reverse complement strand
GACTGAAGTGACGGGAGTGGGTAGCGCGCGTGAGCTACCCAGGGGCGTGGGAGGTACGCCCCACGGTGCCTATAAATATCCCTCTCACCTACCGTATTGAGTACGCTCTCTCTCCTCATTAAATAGCCTTTACTCACTCTCTCTCCGAGCATTAATTACACATCGCCTTCTCCGGTTGCTAACTAGGCCGTCGGAGTGCCATCCCGGGCAACCACCGTCCGGGCTAGGCACTAACGCGGTTGTTCAGTGTGCAGGTTGCTCGCTTTGCCCAGCGGCCAGGATCACGGCGAGGCCACAGCGGCTCCCCCTTGCTTTCAACGTCCAGGGCGGTCCAAAGGGGTCACTCCGGGAAGACTCCCCCCACACTCGGCATCCAGCTTGGCTCCACGTTTGAGCTAGGTGGTGTGGCTTGGCGGCGTGGAAGCCAGCTAGGTGGCACTTGGTGCATCATGCATCACGTCATTTGGATAAATGGAAACAAATGACGTCCTTGGGCATGCATCGATCACGACCTTGCTTAAAATCTAAGTACGGTGTCCCTTACAAAAGTAGTACATTCTAGTACACCGTTACTAGCTCTCCTTTTACAAAGAGACTTGACTCTAGCATTAGAGTACTTTCTTTTCTTACCGGCTTGCGTATGGCCGCCGGTGAGGCACTAATTGGTTGTTGCTCTTGTAGACTTTTAGCCTAAAGGAAGTACGGATTGGGTTCATTTAGCCAGACAACCCGAAAGGAGGAAGCGGATCAACATCCCCACAGGTGGCATTGACTACTGAGTACAGTCCGATTACTGTCCCTTTACAACAGCAGAAAGTTTTCGCCATTGAAAAAAAAAAAACACTAACAAGTCAACATGTTTTTGAGAAATCTTGCCACTATTTGCAGGGTGAGAAACTGTTTGAAGAGGAACTAAAAGAGTTTTTTTTTTTTTGAACCATGAACTAAAAGTTAAAGCTCCATAGAACGTTCACTGCCATAGAACATTCAATACCATGCAGCTCCAGTAGAGCCGTAAACGAACCGAGTTGCTCGCCAGTAGCTCGTGGTTCGGCTCGGCTCTTTTAGTAATTGAGCTGAGCTTGAGCTTGAGCTTGAGCTCGAGCTTTAGGCTCGTTTAGCAAACGAGCTCGGTAAAACTCGTTTAGTAAACGAGCTCGGTTCGGCTTGCAAAAGCTCTGCTTGTTTATGTAGGCTCGGCTCGTTAAAGAAGACTCGTTAAGTAAATTACCTTGGCTCGGCTCGTTAAGGGCTCGGCTCATTTACGAACGACCCGAGCTCGAGCTCAATTTTCGGCTCGTTTATTGAATGAGCCGAGCTCTACATAGCTCGGCTCGGCTAGTTTACACCAAATCTCTAAAAGTCGCGAATCGAGGAGTTCAGCCAATTGATTTGAAAACCAAAACTGTCCCTTGAGATGAAACCTTCTCCAAATCCTTGAGAGGCTCTACTCCTCGGAATGATCCCTTCTCACCATGGGATACGACCTCCCCTACATTTATAACTCCCTCATCTACCTCACTCCCATCTAATGGAGAAGAAGGAATAGAAACACCTTCCTCATTCTCGATCTGTCCAACATCATTTATTTCAGCTACAAAAAAATCATCCTCATCCGTGGCAAGAGGCCGACAAGATTTTGGGGACAAAATCAGTTAATTTATTACTCCTACAATTTACAAGGATTGATAATATTCCATACCAAGGTTGTCAGCGAATCGAATAGACTCTTTACCAAACATGAATTGAATCGTGAATCGTAACCAGTCGGTCAAAATCCAAAAATACATTGAAAAATGTATCTATGCACATACATAATAAAGAGAAACCTCATACTGTTTTTGTATGCAAATGAAGTTACAACAGTGCAATTACAAACGACAGGGTGAGGAAGCTTTCCTCTTATTCAGTACAAAGTGAAAACAAATATAGCAAATGAGTTTGAAATAGTAGCTTACTTTTGGTTTTGCTCCACCTTGGCTCTAATCTTCTGTTCCAAGACAGATATCTCCGTCTCAAGACTGAACATTCTATTTAGCGCGTGCATATTCTCAAGTGTCTCACTAAGAGTTCGGCTATCACTCCCATCGCACCTCAGATGCTGCATTGGGCCATGAAGGATCTTGTTTACTACACCCCTGCTGAGATCATCGACAGCCCTCCTCGTTTTCTTTGAAATGTCGTCGCCCATTTTCGACAAGCATTTTTCTAGCTCTGCAATTCTAATTCTTTCAGCATAAGCTCTCAATTTCTTGATTGTGGGAACAGTCTCGAGTGAATCCCTCCATGCTTCGAATTGCTTTGACTCATCCAAAATAATTTCCTGAGCTTCCATTGCTTTTCTGAGCCTATCCTCCTTGTTAGCAGCCACTACCTCCTTTAGATCATCCACATTGTAAACCCTAGCAGTTTCTACATCTGTAACGCAGGAACCCACGTTCCTAGGGACAGAAATGTCAACGAAGAGCCTCACACCCCCAATTTCCTGACTAGCCATTGGAAGATCGATTACATGGTGTTTCAAAAAAAGTGGGGTATCAGAGGCAGTGCTGGTGAAAATAACATCTGCTTCCGCAGCACAAGCAATCATTTCCGAAAGGGGTTTGTATATTATCTCAACATCTTTTAATTCTTCGCGGATGGAAACTAGTCTCTCCTCAGTTCTATTCAATACCACCATCTTAGTGCACCCTTTTGCTACCAAGTGTTTGATCACAAGCTTCCCCATCTTGCCAGCTCCAATCACCAACATCCTTGCACTTGAGTGACACGATTCTGGAAGCTTCATTAAGGCCAACTCAACAGCAGCTGAGCTAACTGAAACAGCCCCTGACGCAATGTTAGTCTCGGTTCTGACGCGTTTGCCTACAGTAATTGCATGCTTGAATAGTCCGCTGATGTTCCTACCGAAGCCAGTGACCCCCTGCCCTACTTTAACAACTTGTTTGACCTGCGCTAGGATTTGGCCTTCTCCTAAGACCAGGGAGTCTAACCCTGCTGATACTTCAAAGATGTGCTGTGTGGCGTCTTTGTTGTAGAGTAAAAACCGGTGCTGACAAATCTCTGATACAGGAATCCCACTTGTCTGCCAAAGAACAAGAGGAATGTCTTCATTGATACTTGCATTTACTTTTTCACTGAGTCATACTCGGTACAAGTTAAACAGAAGTTCTGATTTTCATTGTCATGGAGAAACTAGGCAGCGAAAGCAGGATGTCCTGCTTTTTTTTGGTAAGAAATAGTATTCAGGCATATAAAGAACGAAGGGGTGAAAAAGGAAAGTAGAAAAACAGTTTTCATAACGATCAATGGAGTTTAGAATCCAACAAAATCTAAATATTCTCCAAACGGATTCATAAGCCAAGGGGACTCCGGTCATCTTTTGGTATGGTATGTATCAGACGCAATGAAAGATGCAACAAATGTCCTCCTAAGCAATCAAATCTATCTCATACAATTAGGAATACTTAACATCTACGGCCCAAGATTGACCAAGGATCCCAATGGCAGCCCCAAAATAAAAAATAAAACATGTATAATGCAGATTGTGAAATACAAAAGTACCTTTGACATCCAATCAGTGACTTCTTTTACACCGCGATGCTGAGAGAGGGCAACAACATAAATCTCCATCCTGTTGCAGGTGCTGAGAACAGCAGCTTCTTCTATATGATTCAAACTACACAGCTCTGCAATGGCTCGAGGCCATTCTGCTTCGGGAATGGCAAGTTTCTCACGCATTTCAACAGGTGCAGTGTGGACACTGAGCCCAATAACTACAATACTGCTCTTTTCCTTCGTATACCCTGATGACATCAACTATGGAATATCAGAGATCTGTAGGAAAACCTTAACGTATTGAGTGTCACGCATATTTACCATATTATGAATAAAACTTTCCTTCAACATTCCCATACAAGTTAAAGGGTTTGTCATAGTGGAAAAACTAAAAGCTGGTTCTCTTCTATTGATCAAAAGAAACAAATATTATCATAATTCATAAGTCATCTTGTCAACATATAGACATCGACAAGTTCCTCTTTTTCTCTTTTTTTGATGGATCATACAAGCACGAGTATTAATTAAATGGTTGCACAAGAAGTTGAAAAGCATTCTACGTGGAGGCAAGACGATGCAATTTTACAGAAGTGAACAAAAAAGGAAGAGACTTTTCACACTATCGAAAATGACAAGAACGTCCGAGATGAAAGCTATTAACGACTGGTTTTAATAGATAAGAAATTAGAAACAAATTTTCAATAAATCAGGAGCTTATAATAAATGTATCCGTAGGTTCTGTACCAGCTGAAATAGCTATTTACAACAAATTTTGTAATACTGTAGATACCCCAAAGGAAGGCAATCTGAAAACTGAACTAAATATATGGCAATGGCACACAGCATACAACGATGAATGTGTATGATTTTTTAACCAATCAAGAACAGAACAATACATATATGACAACTGATCCCCATAAGTTTATAGCCAGAGTTTAGTATTATTATTTTTTGAAGTTAACTTTATGACCAGATTACAGATAAAACATACCCCGTGTAACAAACATTTTAACAGTTTTAAGGTACCCCACTGACCATGACTCCACTGCTCTGAAGTCACAATCATAGACAATGTAAATGAAAGATTTGACAGTTTTATCTTTATGAATAGCCAAATTTGCTCTCAAGCAACAGTAAATGAAAACTCCGATCAAATTTCAAAGTTTTAACAGCGAATTGCAGATTCTGTTTATGAAGTGCGAAAATCATTTCCCTGACACAAGAATGCTAATAAGAACACAACTTTACACAACTGTGTCCCAGTTGTTGGACTCGACATCCAAGAAATGCTATATACACAACCAACCAACTACAAACCCTCACATACACGTGGACGTGGGGCCCACACGCAATTATGATGTGGATCCCATATGTATGTGAGGGGTTGTGGTAGGCCTATGTGATGAGTTGCGGATTGAATTATGCCACATATAATTATGAGATTGGCCCCACGTTTATGCGAGAGGTTGTGGTTGAATGGTTGTGTACCTAGTAATTTTGATATTGAATTATTCAACAGCTCCGGACACAAGCCTGGAATTGTGTTCTAAAGTTTGTGTTACTAATTTTTTTATACGAAAAAGAAATTTTTTGACGTACTGTCAGCGGCGGAGGTCTTGAGTTGTTCGAGGGCGGAGATGCTTGAAGAAGTATAACTCACATTGTCAGCGGTCTCAACGAAGAGATCGGAAGTAACCTCACACCTAACCAGGGCTCGTTTACGAGTCCGATTTGGTTTGAAGAGTACACGAACTTGAGAATGTGACCGCGCCACCGCCGGTGATGCCGTGGCGGCGGCAGTGTTGATGTGGAGAAGAGTCTCGAGCTTCACCCTTGTAAATGCGGTGGAAACGGCCATCTCCAAAACCTCAACAACTGGATTAACTTCGCATGCAGGTTGTCCAGTGTTTGAAAGGTCGTTTGTTCTGTGTTCGAGTGGCTGTTTTCTGAGCGATTGGGATTTGGGTTTGATTTAACTTTTTGTGGAGAGAGAGAGAATGGGGTGGGGTTTAAGATTTCTTTCGGTTGTGATTGGCGGGTGGATTGCACGTTTTATCCCCATGCCAACCCCCCGGAGATCTCCCCATGGCCCATGGGTCCAGCTTTTTTCTTTTTATTTTTTTTATTTTTTTTGGATGTGCAAAGTGTTCAGACGAACTTACGCACCCCTTGATTAATCAACTCTCTGGTATGATCGAAAGGAAGGCCATGTATGCCTGGACTAGGGAAATCAAAAGAAATTACTCCCTCTGTCCCACTTGGATAGTCCCCACATGCAATTTTCGGGTAAAAAATCAAGTACTCCAGTTTATAAGTTTTTGGATTTTTCACACCAAATTAAAAAACTGATCGACATGTATAATTTGGTAGTAAGAAAATTATCATACGCAAAAGTACCTTATTTCTTTTTCCGAAAAATGCACATTTTTTCCTAAGAGGCTATCAAAATGGGACGGATGGAGTTCTTTTTTGTGGCCTAATACCAAGAATCAAATCATAATCAATTATGTAGGAAGCAAATCCACCAACCAACTGAACTAATACTTGGGGCTTTATGGGTCCAGGTTCATACTAAGGGGTCGTTTGATTTCTAAAATCAGCATTTTGAACTGTTGTTAAGGTTTAAAAAATATATTAAAATATGTGACAGTGTATAGAATAGTGAAAAAAAGGTACAATAGAATGTTTATTTTTTTGTCTTTTTCTTGCCTTATTGTCTGCCAATTTGACTACTATGGTATTGTCAATATTATTGATGGTAATAGTTTTTGGGAAATGATTTCCACACCCCCCTTTTATCCCCACACACTCCCTTTTTGTCTTTATTCAACCTGAAATTACCAAATTGCCCTTCATATGGAAAAGGTGACTCTTGAAGTAAGGGTAATTTGGTAATTTTAGGTTGAATAAAGACAAAAAGGGAGTGTGTGGGGATAAAAGGGGGTGTGGAAATCATTTCCCTAGTTTTTACTATGATCAATAATAATTTATTCAAAAAAAAAAAAGGAATAATTTATTCACACGCACCAGATCTATGTAACTTTGCAATGAAATTACTACTACAGTACTACTTTTTATTTTATTTTCCATTTTTGCATTACTTCACTGGTTATGTATTCATCGGTGCTAGTAATAAATAAAGTTTACGTTATGTGTGCATTACTTCACTGGTTATGTAATTAGGATTTTTCAATAGCAAATAGGCTTGAATGTCTTCTTTTTGGTTGCAATGCTAACATGTTCTTCTGGCGTTATAATCTGGTAGCTAGGTTTGTTTGATGAGATTCTTAACAAGATACTACTTGATAAATAAAATAAAAGTACATGATATTTTCAGTTTAGAGCTCCATCTTATAGTTGGAAATTGGAAATGTTTTAGCCCATGTATGGCTGGCCCTCGTTGTTGCAATGTACTCCCTTCGTCCCATTTTAAGTGTGTGATTTCGTAAATCAATTTATTAAAGAAATATCATCATTACACCTTTTACGTCAGCTTCATCTAAGTGCAAATTTGTTCCTCCTTTGGCAAAAAAACTTAAACCGGTTTTTTGGTTTATTCGTTTTGTCTTTATTTAAAAAAAATTCGCAAATGTTAGTTTTTGCATCAAATTTTTGTGGTTTATTGGTTCCTCTCAACGAGACGAATCTAAAGAGTATAAAATTATAGTCAAAACTAATTTTTTTAATAAAACCAAAAATACGTGGTTTACTGGTTTATTGGATTAATTTTGGCTTTTTTCAAAAAATAATTAATTTTTACTATAATTTCATACTTGTTAGATTCGTCTCGTCGAGAGGAACCAATAAACCACAAATAAATGACGTAAAACAAATAAATGCAATTTTTTTTTAAAATAAAGACAAAATGAATAAACCAAAAAACTAGTTTCTGTTTTTTTTTTTGCCAAAGGAGGCCGCACGGTGAGGGTGAATAAAACTCTCACTCTGATTGGTTGAAATGGTATAGGACCCACGGAATCAATACACTTTTTGGTAAGCATAACATCACTTTGTGGTGGGATCTACACCATTTGTGATGGACACATACCATTTCAACCAATTAGGTTGAGGGTGAACAAATTTCCACTCGCTTTATCTCCACTTTACACTTTTCACATTAACTTTTATATCCATTTTCCAAAATTATCCTCCACTTTTACACATTAACTATTTACCTACTAACTTTTCAAAAGGGCAAAGGATAATTGTACAAACTTTTAACCATTAACTTTTCAAAACACATACTTATTTAGGTTGAGGGTGAACAAATTTCCACTCGCTTTATCTCCACTTTACACTTTTCACATTAACTTTTATATCCACTTTCCAAAATTATCCTCCACTTTTACCCATTAACTATTTACCCACTAACTTTTCAAAAGGGCAAAGGATTATTGTACAAACTTTTAACCATTAACTTTTCAAAACACATACCTATTAAGGGACATCCCAAAATGAAAAACTCCATGCTATAAAAAGAGTAAGAGGGAGCAACAATTTGTTTAACTTTTTGGGTTGTCGTTAAGGAGCAGTGAGCTAGTGACCAATAACTTGTTTGATTACAACTATCCTTATTGTTAGTAATAATCTTTGTTTGTAGTTGAGAGGCACCCTTGTAGTTTAATGCACTTGACATATAAGGGAAATAAATTTACTCAGATACCTAATAGTACTATGAATATGAAACAGATGAAGCAAAAAAAAAAAGGTTTATTTGTAGAAAAGATCTGAGTTATATTTTTGGTGTCTCCAAAGGCGTGGAGAGGGAATAAAGGCTTACATATGGGTCTCATATGAATAATCCGAACTATTCAGTAATTTTTGGAGTGACATTGCAAATAATCAGTTCAATTGGATATGCGCAAGTAAGTGATCCAATATTTCAATCTCATTCAGTACTTGGGATCCTGAATTCTGAATGAGCAATTGAAATATTGAATCACCCGCTTACACATATCCAATCTGGAGGTTTATATTGTCGAAACTTCAATGCACAACATTAAATAGTGCAGTCTGGAGAACGGATAAATTGATCTTTGTGTTCAATTTAAACCCAATGACAGTTGACTTCATCATAGTCTGGTTTGAGATTCCAGCAGCTAGATTTGTAGAGGGAATCTCGGTAACCGCAGCTCGATTACAGCAGCTTCTTCCAGCAGTCTCTCTCTCTCTCTCTCTCTCTCTCTCTCTCTCTCTCTCTCTCTCTGCGCGACAGTAGTTTAAGTCCCTTTTACTCTGGATTGTTGGCTGAATAACCTATACCTCTTACTTTCGAACTCTACACCTCATTTCCGTTGAAAGAATGAATCACTCTGAAAGCAACAAAACTTGAACCTATATTTACACGTTAACACGAACTAGGGTTCCATGAGGCACCAAACACTCCTCAGTGCATAACTGTGCACAGAGCTTGAATCCGACGTCTGAACACACAGTTGAGTATATGAACCTGGACCAATCTCGAAACTACAAAATTGACAGAGTAAGAGAGCGCACAGCTTCAAACCGACGTCTTCGATACAAACAGCATCAGTCCAACAGGAGATAACACCAGGAACTAAAAGAAACATTTTGCCGTCATCAGCATGCTTGCAATGCTAAGAAACAAACTTCTGCCAGCTTAGCCTAAATATTACAAAAATCCCCATTGGCCGTGTCAGTTGAAAAGCGTATCTGCACCACAATCGCCCAGAAAATTGATGAAAAATAAGGGGAAAAGGAAAATAAAACATTTCGCAGTAGAACAATATTCGGTCAAAATGCTGTAAAGAATTGAACCTTATCAATCCTAGAAACCAGATTAATAAAGTTTTGGAAAACAGAAAATCGTACAACTTCTCATGTAATCATGTTTCTATTTGTTATTTTGCCCATGTTTTTAGTACAGGGAGAAAAAGACATCACAATGGTTATGCACTCACCAGAAACCTAATCAGAATCGGAGGATACTTCAGAATGAGGATCCAAGGTTGTAACCATCTTAGACAGTGTCTCCCCAGCTTCTTCTATTTCGTCTTTTCCAAAACCCCAGCTTCTAAGTAAATCGGTCCCACTAGCCCCTTGCTGAATTCCATACCTGCGAAGGTTCCCCAACCTGTTCTCCAAGAATGGCAAGACAGCGGTGCTGGAACGCAGTCTTGCTGCCATGGGTATCGAATGGACATCGAGTGACCCTCTTGATGAGCTACTTGCATTTGGGGTGCCTAATAGCTCACCGTGTTGTCCAACAAGGTTCCCAAAGATTGAAGGAAAAGGCAATGGTATCGGAAGAGGACAAGAAGCCACAGATAACTGAGAGAACCTTGGCCTTGTCGCCCTGTGGTCATAAGCGGATTGAACGGCATCCTTCACTTCAGAAACTGAAGCACGACGACCTCCTGAAACAAATGATAATCAGTATAAAGTAGACGTTCAATGCATTGTCGGTTTCATTGTGACCAACAGATTAGTCACACAACCATAGTGACATAGTCATTAACATTTGTAGCAAGGCAAACTTCTAGAGAGTTCACTAGCATATATCCAGATGGTAACTCTATTTTCCAGCCTATGATAGACAGAACTCGAAACTACTGAAGTAGTGTCCACATATTGATTTGTGTCCTAATGTCAATTCTCAAGTATTTAGTGAATGCGAAATTTGGTATATCCTAGACCATGAGCATTAAATTGGATGAATCCGCCCAATAGAACCAACCTTCCCCGAAATAGGATCCCGAATCCATAGGACAAAGGTTTTCTTTCTCGCTATTGGTTTCAATAGTACCCTTTCTTTTCTTTAGGCTCATCTACCCCCATTAGGACCTTCTAGAGCCCTTATAGACTGTTTAGTTTTTATAGAGTACCTATTATTCAATAGTTACTCCTTTACCTCCTCCCTTACCTACCCTCCGCACCACATACAGGGCTATGCATTGTACCATGGAACACCTGAACAATAAGTTGTGATCACAAACTGTAGCTTGCCAAATCTACCCACAGGAAAGGTAGCGAGTACAGACGTGAAAAACAAAACTCATAGTTGGCTCAGAAAACAAAAAGTACCTGATGCATGGGCTCCATGAATAGTCATGGCTTCCACCGCTTGCAAGTCTTCCACATCTTCTGACGTCTCTGGGGTCAATGATTGCAAATCTCCTAGCAAAGATAGCTCAGCATGTTTCCCTGATTCACGATCTGGCAACTTTAACGACACAATACTAAATAACAAAGAGTCAGAAGTGAGCAGCCAGAGCAAATAATACCAGTCAGAGAAGGTGCTGGCATTGCGGCATCCAGAGTAGCGACGATATTTTGCCTAGCTTGACCTGCTAACATTTGTATGACCCCATTAATATCAACTCCACCAGATACATAACGTGATTCATCAGCAGGCCCAAGTGGATCCATTCGAAAAGGGAGACTAATCGAGTGTAGTGCTGAGGCATATACTGCACTGGTGTGATAAGGCTTCCCATTGTCTATGCAGAGGAACTTGGAGGCTTTACCTTCACAGTATTTTAAGCAAAAGATTAATCTAAGAGAAAGAGGTAACATAAACAGAAAACATACTCTTGGGAGAATCACAAGACAAGAAGCTTAATATATAACTAACAATGAAGGGCATCTGTTTAAGCTTGTTATACAACCATGTGCCCCAAAAGCTTCAGCCGTTACGGCTCCAACAGATTACTTGAGAACCGAGTTCTCATACCCTCCTATGGAAAGGCACGAAGACAGAATGCGGAAAAAATGTAAACCAAGAGTGAACCATTACTCCGAGATGAATCCACCAACTTCTATAACTTTGCTCAACAGTATCTTTCTATATATAATTGAGGGTGCCATAAACAGTGCCTTGGTCCTTGGTTTGAACAATATTTTCATCCCCCAATTAAAGTGTGTTTTCTGCACCCTACACACGAACATGAGCATATTTGTCAGCCTTGCTTCATTTACCAATGTATCCTTGACAAGGTCTTTTATTTTTGGGCATAACCAGCAATAAAGGCTATATCTTGCTGGTCTTTTTAGAATGAGAATCCACAAACAAAAGAATAAAACAATTTTTAGAAGGATTTCACTCCCTCCCTCCCTCCTTCAAATTTAACCTCTTCACCGATACCCAACATGTTACCACGATCACTGACGACCACTGGCCACATAGCAACTACACTCTGTCGATACAACAGTTGCTGATGAGAAATCGCTCTAGCACTTTCCCCCCTTCTCTGACACAGCAAACTCCAGCCAACCCCGCCAACAGGTTGTTCTTCATCCCTACTACGAAATTGTTGATTGGGGTTCATCCTTTGCGGAAATAATTAACTCAGTATTCCATTTCCCTCACTCTCTCTCTCTCCTAGCAACTTCTTTAAGTTTGCACGATAGTACATCACAACTAATCACTTCAGCCATCAATGTGCAGCTGAAAATACCCCAAAATAGAAAAGCTCTAATACCAGGTCCAAATGTTCAATAAAAAGCCCCTAAGCTTAAGTTATTAGCGGATGGATCTAACAACAGTTAACTCTCACAGATCTGGAACAGGTTCACATTTAGTTTGGCAAAAGTTGAAACAAGAGAACGATCAGAAGTTATCTTTCCCGAAAAACAGTAATAATAACAGTATTACTTACTTTCCCCAAGGGCAGGTAAACCAACAGGCACAATCAATTTACAGAAGGATGCTAGTGTTGAAAATGAAACTGCGTCATGAAGATTCTGGGAAACTGTCTGTCTCCGGATACTTGGGTTGAAAGAGCGAGGACCCCGTACAGAATAGAGTAACACAGGGACATTTGAGTATTCATCTGCAATGTTCTCCAAAAATTCTGCAGCTACACCAGAAAACCCTCCTGATTCGTCAACAACAAATTGAATTCCCTGCCAGAACAGCATCAGAAGATGAACCCCAAGGAACAAAGAATGAGACTTCAGAATCAGAGGCCACGAAATAACATCAGCTTCAGAAAATGTACAAGAAGGGCTACAAACAAGATTCTCTTTGGATCCTCTTGGAAATTCGCTAATGAAATTGGTCTTTATCAAGCAACCATAAATGTCAATACATAGATATCATTTATGCAAAGTTCATAACACAGACCCTCAGTGCTCAACAGCACAAGATTTGTAATGTTGAAGTGTGTGACTATGTCCATCCGAATGTCGTGCATATTGGGACCCTTCACAATCCACTTAGTTAAACATAAGGACATCACACAAAGTGTGTAGCAGGCCAGCAACAAAATACATTTTAGGGTAAAAAGCACTTGGACCCCTTCATCCATCACGTTTTTTCAGATACACCCCCCGTCTTTAAAAGTGATCAATGACACCCCCTCATCTATTCTAACTTGTCACTAACACCCCTTCTGTCCACTTTCGTCCACTTTTAGGAAGGAAAATCGTTATGTGACCGGCATGTGACTTAAAAATTGAAAAAATATGTCGATTATACCCTTCCAAATTGGAGGGAAAATTCCCTCCAATATACTGTGTGTATTAAACCCATCTCAGATCGTGTAAACCCTCCCCAGATCAAGTCTCCTCTCTCTCTCTCTCCTCCTCCAGCCTTCTCTCTCAAACATGGGTTCCCCACCTAATCCAGGTAAAATCTCCCATTTTCTCCTCTCTCTTTACTTTCCCTTTTCTCCTACATCTCTCTCATTTATATTTCTCCTTCCTCTGCCATTTACCAGATCCAAACTCAGTTGCATTTCACGAAACCCAACAGATGCCTTTTACCTTTACATACACTATAAGAACCCTAGTTTTCCCAAAAATTAGTTGAACGGAAATGTGGATTGTTACCTGTTTAATATAAATCCATTCGATGGACTCCAAATATTCGATGAATCGTTCAATCAAGCATCTCAGAGATGGACTCCAAGCATCCCTTTACTCTTGTACGTGATTGGAGATAGCAGGTTGATCTAAGAAACTTGATCAAAGCACGTGATTTTTAGAGAGAGATAGGGCAGATAGAGGGAGGAGGAAGAAGGAAATCGACTGACTGAATGTTTGGCTGAGTAGCTGCCCTAATATAACAAAGGCTAATTAGGTAGTTTCACCCCCTTCCGTTAACGAAAATGGACAGAAATGGACGGAAGGGGTGTTAGTGATAAATTAAAATAGATGAGGGGGTGTCATTGATCACTTTTAAAGATGAGGGGGTGTATCTGAAAAAACGTGATAGATGAGGGGGTCTAAGTGCTTTTTACACTAAATTTTAAGGATCACAGACATTATTGAAGAGATCTGCTCAACCAGAGTTTAATCTACAACATAAACAATGGTGTATTGATAGCATAATTTTGGGAAAAGATAAATAGACTTAATAACACCAGCTAAAGACAACAGATCCACTCATTCAAGTAGCCAAGCAAAAGTAATTGGGATTGCAAAAAGTTTAGGATACAAAAAAGTAAGTGACAACTGAAACATCGAAAAGTAAGTGGGATTCTGAAAACTAATTGATTGCTGAAATTCCAAAATGTCTCACCAAAAATCAAGTTTCTGATATATTTAATCGCCAACATATAGTGACTCATTAATATCTTGGATTTGTGTTTGTGCTTTCACACTTCAAGGATAAAAGGAACTTCTTCCAGACACATGATCAAAACCATGAGGCCATGATCAACAGCTAGATTGGCAACTTCACATTAAACGTAATAATTGGTCATGCCATGGTGAATCATGGTTAAGACAACAATGCTATCGATACAACAGGACATCCAAATTCTACACCAAACATACAGAAAAGAGTAAACAATCTTGCAAAAATCTGATATCATACTGGTACTAATCACACTTGTATAGTTGAACTCAATTAAAATCGCATGTACACAAATTTTTAAAATATATATCGATAGATAGAACCAGTCTATCAGATGGCCCACCAGTAGAATACAAAAGGTCAAGAGGTTCAACACTATAAAGTACCTGAATATGGTCACACTCTTCTATGAAAAAACGAAGCCTATGATTCATTTCTTCTCCTCGCATACCCTCAGAAAAGGCCTCCCTTCCAATTCCATAGTTGTTGAATTGATCCTGGTCAACCCACAATCCATTCAGCTCATATAGACTCTGGGGGTGATAATGCACTTTTGAAAAGTCTGTCCAATATTGAACTTCATTTTCTAGAGATTGAATTATGTCCTTATCCTGAATGTCACTACTTTTGTTAGAACCCATCACATGGAATTTCTCCTGCTCCTCATCATACAAGCTTTGCAAATACAAGTTTTTCTTTCGAGGCTCTGATACATGGGTAGAGAGATTACCAGTCCTGCATATTAGTCCAGCAGACACTTCATTTCAATCCTACAGCAGACAAAAAATATTGAATAACATAGCTACATATGCTGCATATGCATCTGGATTTCACATTATGATCCTTAAGATACAAACCTCACAGGAATACCCAATTCAAGTAACTTCGAACTAACTATTATTCGGACCCTTTCACTTTCCTTTCAGATTCAACTGTGAGAGCTATGGAATCTTTTTGAACTAAGTTCTGGGGAGAGCATGGTCACCTGGAGAACATAGTGTTGTCCAACTTGCCAAACATTGTAAACTAAGGATGAGTAAAGGGACCATCACTTATGCATAACCTACCACAAAAATACAAGCATATCAATTATCCCCTCTTATTCAATGTTTTTTTATCAATATAAAGAAGAACCAGACCAAATAGCCATTCCCATTACTGGAACTATGTATTTGTAGATCATGACCTTTTGGAAAACCACCCTTCGAAGCAACCAAGAAAAAAAGCATCTCAGTTGACATAAAAGCTGATTATGTTTAAAAGTGTTCGTGGCAATTGAACAGTAACAGGGTAATAAAACTTAAATCCATCATTCCACCAGAACACGCACAAATCAGCCTTCCTCAGCAAGAGTTAATCATGAAGAACAAAAACAACATGAGTTCGACTAGCTGATTCAGGGACATATGGTCCAAGGCAAAGCAGTACTCGCAGAGTTTTAGCCGGGAAGAAACTTCAGGCTTTTTGGAGGCACAACTCAATATGAGCGGTGTTCTCCTAAGAAGGTAAGTAGGCGAGTAATCAGCCGTACGATGGTACTGATCAAATATGATTCTGAAATTTATTCGCTAATACATTATAAGAGTGCTTGTCAACTTGCAAAGAGTATCACAATAAGTTTTCTTGAATAGTCATCATCACGAATTCCTGTTACTTGTTGTACATCTACTCTAAACTTTAACCACAAAACTACTGACTAAAGAATGAGAAAATCTACTCTTAAATTCGACTTCAGAATGTTTGTTCCAAAAGTACTATATCAATGACATGTCCCAGGAATAAAATAGTGGCATACTTGAAGAAGGCAACATGTTTTTTCTATGCAAGTATATTTGCGAGTTAATTTTTCTATGCAGTTCGAAGATGTGTCGATTGCATGATTCTGCACCGACTATTAAGAGAACAGCTGTTTTTTAGGGCCAGAAAAAGTGTCAAAAGAAATCAACAATTGAGGACGGAGGGAGGAACATCAAGCTAGTTAAGCTTCATTCAAGTTTCCAAAGGATGACCTTGCATGACAAGCTAATAATAAACTGGAGCTCTAAGAGAACAAGTAGCAACCTTGGAAGAAGTAGACGGCAAGCACAAGCAAAAGCATAAACACTAGGCACACCGTAAATGAACATGAGCAAATTCTTGAACCCATATATGACACATAATGTTTGCTACTACTGAATTTATGTAAGCAAGCCACAAGAAAAGCAAGAAAGGGGGAAAAAACATTAAAGTTGGGATATTGCTCTCAATTCAATTCAAGTTTTAAAGCAAGCTTACAGCCTTATCTAAGTCATACATATAGTCTTTAAGATAGTTACTAATCTAGTTCTCTTCCCTTCAAAGATAAAAGCTAGTCCTTGTCTTAATGGTTTCGTATGTGAAAAAAGGATAAGAGTATTTTACTAACCTGCAGAATTTCTGAGCACCAGCAGTAGGGGTCGCTCACGGGTAGTCAAATGGGTCAAGTCATATAGCTGCCGTCATTTCTCTCTTGGCGAGCACATTTCGTTTCGGACAACTTTTGGAAGTCAAAAGTCTTTTACTTTCAAAAAAGGAAGTCAAATCCAAATAGAACAAGGATTTCCTAAATCCTATATCAATTCTTTACTACTCCAAATTCAGCAGAGTGGAGTTTTCAAAAGAATTTTAACAGCCTTGAAGATTCATGTGATTTTTGTGATCAAATTCCGACCTGAGGTGTCATTCCTTGGGGAGTTTAGGTGTGATGCTGAAGGGATTCCTGGGATTCTCTTTACTTCTTCTACGGGAACTTTTTGCATGCAAAACGATATATCCAGATCTACATTTTCTCTCACTGAGACTTCAAGCATCATAGACCCTCAACTTCACAGCACTCAGAAAATTCGCAGAAAAAACTCAACGAATCATTTCTTCTCACTCCTATATCTCTTGCCTATTTGATCCCCTACTCGTCCAACATCAGCTGATAACTAAATTCATCTGCACACAAGCATGTGAATGTGCATGTGGAGCCTCCAAGGCGCCCTCCCACAATGTTTACCAATAGTAGAGGCCAAATGTCCAATAAAATGATTTACACATTCTCATATGACTATTGAATTTAAACTGAATCACATGTAGACAGATCACAGTGTAGATGCTAATTGTGGAAGGCATCTTACATGACAAAAATCATTTTGGCCCAGATGTTGCTTCCATTGCTCTTCAATCGAATAAAAAAAACATATTGAGATAGCGCATAAAAAGCAGAGTGTCGAATTTGTGTATGAGACTTCATAACCAATTCAACCAGCCAAACTCATAACAATTCGAACTGAAAGGGGGTGGTTATTGAAGTGAATATCGCAGATGGCTTTGCCATCTTGTTAAAACGGTCATCGGCTATTATAATCATCTGTCATCAGAATTCATCAGCATCTTAAATTAGGCGGACATATGGATCATTAAAGCCTTAATCACGCAACACATTGACATAGGACTTTTAACAATAAAACTCTTACCAAGTGACAACATTTGACGATATAGGTGGGATCTCATTGTACAGGGTACCACGTGAGCTCATGGATCCAAGGGATCCTGTAAATTCAAAGGGTCAAATGGTTATTTTTTAGTTAAGGAAAAGCATTTCCATCTAGTAGGAGATTTGGCATTGGAGAAGGAAAAGCAATTCCATCTGGAAGGAGATTTGGCATACAATACAAGATTACAGTTTTCAACAGACAACTTGATCTGACTGAGAACATATATATGAAGATAAAGATGAAGATAACAACTATAGCCTGCAGCAGAATGAGGACGTAATTGGACTTTACAAGTAAGTCAAGTACCTTGTAAACCAACTGAAACTAGGCGAGGGGTATATGTAAGAATTCCCTGCACATGTATGATATAAAACTATAAGGTATACAAGCAACCACAATCTGCACGAGATTTTACAACTGAAAAGTACATGAAGAAATCAAGTTCACTTGGTATACTGATTTTGCAAAGCAATAACACAACATGTATGGAAGATAGTCAGCAGACTTAAGGAAATAAACCACAATGAAGAGATCAACAGAGATAGATGGACTGACATGCCCATTACATAGAGTAAACCTGGTTTGGTGACCATTAATGGGATCTAGGATGAGTAGCTAGATTGATACAGACCAACTTAACGTTACCTATTCTGCAAAAGTTATCTCAATCAAGTGTGAACAAAAAGCTCTAACTTGTACCTTCGGCTGCAGAAATGCTACCACATATAATAAGCTCGTATAAGCAGGAAATAACCCAAGGGCATCTGGATTGTAATTCCAACATAATGCAACAATAATAGAAGTGACGTGGTGTCGCTACATAACCAGAATCAGTTTAAACTTTAAGATGATCCACGAGGTATCCCCTTTGTCAGTTTGTCAATGCCAAATATGGAGATATATTACAAACAATCCCATCAAATAAGAGAAGCTCAAAAACTAACAAAAAAGAATCCTCCCAATGAAACTTCACTCTATCCAGTTAATTTATCCTAATTTTGTACATATTTTTGCATCAAACACCCAATGATTGGCAAAGATAGCATTACATCAGTCTGCAAATATGCATTTTTCAACAAATTCCTAATAAATGGATGTTTCTAGGGAAAAATAATTCAAAAGAATTTTCCAAAACTCTTGCTTAATTTACACAAAAGGGAATGAACATCTTTAAATCACAGTGCATTAGTTTTAAGAATAATACTTAAAAAAACCACACACAATAGTAGAAAACTGCAAACCAAAAGGATAATCTTTAAATATATAGGAAAAACACAAAGGACACCAGTCACGCCTGGTTTCTAATTTTACAAACAAAAGAAGCATCCTTTTTTTTTTCCTCAATCATCACAAAAGTTGCATCTTTCTATACTGAAAAGCGAGCACTCACCTAAATATCATATATTTGATGTCATAGGAACCTCTTCTTGAAAATCAATTAACCACTACAAATATACATCTGACTCTTAGCAGAGATCTATCAAACCTAAGATATGTAGATTCCCATGAGGCAAAAGGATTTTGTTACTCCAAAGCGTCATTTCTTAGACTTCCATTGATTCTGTGGTGACTAGTGAGCTATGTTACATGGACTCTTCTAAATGTATAAAGTACGCATGCCAGATGCTTGACATTAGGATATCAAAGAAGGGATACGTATCCAATATGTTTAGTGGATAGTTTCCTACCAAGCATATTTCTCAATTCGAATATACCAAGAACTATGCATAGAAGTCTTTATGCATAAAGGCACCTTGTAAACACCATTTACTTGAGACAATAGTACTAATATACTACGGTTGTTTGGCATGCCCTGGGTGTCCTTGAGATGAAAATTATATTGATCCAACACACATACTTATATCCACACCTAAGCCCACCCCACATAGGTTGTGAGTTGTCTCGAATTATTCCACATCTGTAGTGTCTATAACTCGGGCGACACACACAACCCATCTAACGGCTCCATCCATTAGCTCAAATCAGTTCTATGCACTCGAGATGTTTTGGCCCAGTTAAATATGTAGGGTTCTCCTACATAATGGTTTTTGGGGCTCTAGGGTTAGAAAATGAGAGCTACAGAACCTAGCCAGATCAGTGTACTCTCTGTCTCTAGTTTTGATAGGGCAGTTCTCATTGAGTAACTCTCCCTCCAAGAATTATGCCTCAAAACAAATTCTATTTGGTCTGTCAATTCAAAACTAATACTTCTGCTAAGAAAATACGGACAACTTCTCTAAAGCCACATGTTAATCTCCCAAAAGTTCTCTGACAAAAAATGGAGGTTCTACTTGTTCCAAGTTTCCACCACTTGTGTACAGTCTAGAGAAAAATACATATTTACCTATAACCAACCCGAAGAAGCTAAGAAGCACAAATACGGATATGGGATAGGGACACGACACGATACGGACACGATACGGACACGTTATCTCTTCAAAAATTAGGACACGGACACGTTGGGGACACGCCAAATATAAAATGTATTTGTATTACAGAGCAATGTGATGAATTTATATAAATGACGAAATCTTCATTTCTATCAAATTTAAGAACAATACAATGAAGATAAATTAGGAGTCCGCATATAAGTATACATGAACTTAAATTGGTGGAAATTTTCACTCATGGCCGAGTTTTAAAAATTAGATTTTAACCTTTTATGTGTCCTTAGCATGTTATAAGAGTTTTGCCAATGTTTCCTAAAGTATCTACAATGTGTTACACGTATCGGGCACGGATACGTGAGGTTGTAGATGAGTCCATGCTTCTTAGCGAAGAGGAACGAGTTAAAACTTTACCTAGTTGAAATGTTGAATAATGAATTCAACGAGTAACCCATAAATGATGAATAATGAGTAACCCACCCATGTTATAACAAGGAAATAAAGGGAAACGATATCCCCCATGAATGAACATACCAACAGAGGTACATATCTCGTCCTAGAACTGTTACATTTCTTCCACAGAGATGTAAATATTCATACAAATATATGAGGAGATTGCAGTCATTTTATAAGTCAGTCTCTCACCTGTGGTGTCTCACCAGTACGGTAGAGCACGTCCATATTAAGACATTGATTTTTGAATAGTACATCGCCCAAGGGGTCTTCAGCCAATCCAAGCAATTCATCCTTCAATATATGCACAAGTAGTCAACATAATATTTTTTGAGCACCATAGCTCATGATGTTTATCATTGCATCATACCAAATTGCCTACATAACTTCCGTAAGTAAATCAAGAATGATGCAACAATACTAAAAATGGAACCAGAGACCAGCTTAATTACTCGAGACACGCACACACACACACACACACACACACACACACACACACACACAAGTTGTTTAAGGATTTCTATTAGTGAAAAGGCCTGCTCCCAAACAGCGGGAAGGGCAGAAGAAAATTGTTTTAGAAGGTCATGTGATGCCCAGAAGTGGCTCAAAAGTAAACACATAAGTAAGAATCAATTCCTTGGGTCCAGGTTAAAAAGGAAGAGGATATGGTATTTGTATAACAAACAGTGAAACTAAAATGGAACATAGGCGTCTTCTGACCCGTATACATTCTTCAACTAAAAATATTCCGAAGCATATAAAAGATCCAACATTCAAAAACTCTGACAAATTGTCAAAAAAACTGACAGGTCTTATGAATGTTACATGATGTGCCTCTCTCAAGCTTCAAACCCTTCCATCCTAGCCTTGTTCTAGTTGTTTCTCATAATACAGTAAGGATGACTACGCTGTATTTAGCTTTCACTTCCACCTAATTCCATCTTCAAATTCTGACCAATCATCGCTAAACTGTACTTCTTAGTGCAAATACAAGTTCCACAGCTTCAATGGACATGAAATTGTACATATTACCATTTGCTACACCATTTGTGCATAAACACCGATGCAGCGCATAAAAGATTATTTATCCACAACTCCTCAGGAGTAAAAAAATAGGATATAGGGCTTAAATTGAATACATTATCAGAAATTAATTTGATATTGAACTACTAGTATCTTACCTGGAAATTCCAGAAGTGAGAGCCGACGAAATTTGCGTAATCTCCTACTTGTATAGTCAAAATCTCCCTCATGTTTCCTGCCAAAAGTGGGTTGTTGGGATATATATTCAAGCCCCAGCTGAGTAAAAAACCATAGTCAATTTACAGTACCAAGTTCATGAATGTGAGTTTATTTACTAGACCCAACCATACTATGTTTAAACATCTAAATACCACAAATAAAACAGCAAACAGGGAGGAATAGACGATCGGACACAGTAAGGAGGAGGAGAGAGAGAGAGAGAGAGAGAGAGGTACCTTGTTTATTGAATTTGGGAGAGGTTCCTGGTTTTCACTTTTGAACTCGAGAATGTCGCAACCGACCGACTAGCAGAACTGACCGTTCGGTTCGGTGCGTACCTGGAGCGGTTCGGTTCCGTCGGTTTGGTCGGTTTTCAAAGGACTATTTTCTTAGCAGATTAGGGTGGAAAAAAGCCCAATGAATGTACAATTTTTTAGGGGGAAAAGTAAGGGAAATCCGAAAAACAACTATAGATAACCGAAGTCAAATATAAATTGAGTAGAAACAAAGCACAACTTCCGTCGGTTTTCGAAGGACTATTTAAAGGATGGATAAAGTTAATAGACATAATCAAACTAGAAAAGAAATTAAATTATTTAAAAAACTCTTTCTCAGTCAATAATGTCTTTCCTATTAAAAATTTTTTGAAAAGAAAAACAATTTTCCCCAAATAAAGAAAAATGCATTTGAAGCCCATCCACATGGGATTCACAACAGATTTCTGGTGGCCTGCTTCGAGAATAAGCTACCAAGCGCCAGACTCAGGGGGAGTTCTTCAATAGATTTTATAGAGATTTGATTAAATTAATGGCTTGATTTTATCCATTCGTGAACACATTTCATAAATCTCACATTTTTGTTTTTGTGAAATTTTATGAAATCTGTTCACGAATTGATAAAATAAAGCCCTTAATTTTATCAAATCTCTTTAAAATCTATTGGAGAACTCAGAACTCCCCCTCAGAATGTCCAGATTTTGCCAATTAGCTACCCTGGGTTGAACCGATCTGTACGACGGCAAATATTGTCCTCTCTTACCTAGACTATTGGGCCGGGCCCAACTTTTGGCTTGAAAACTGCCACTTTTAAGGTCATATTTTTTCTATTTTGAGCCCATTGAAAGCCCACCTCGATGATCCAAATAATTATTGAGTTATTAAAGCATCTTTATCAGGAGCACCAAATTTTATACCAAATTTAACCTCAAAAACATATTTTATACTTTAGCAAGTCACTTTATTAAAAACTCACAAAATCAAATTTTTTATTCAAACTTTTACTCTTCCCCCCTCCTCTTTTGGTGCGTAGCAAAATTAAGAAATGTAGCAAATTGGTGGGGCATTTGGTGAGGCTGATTTTTGAGGTTTTGGGGAGGTTGCTCTCTGCTTTTAACTTTTGAGTTAAAGTACAGATGCTGATATTGATGTTCTTAGCAAATTAGTTGAAAAAGTATTTAGTTTGATCAGCCAATGATCAATACATGATCAAATTTTATTAGCAAAAAATACATGATCTAGGTCAAAATCACGGATGCCATTTACATTTGTTAGAATATAACCACCTTGTTTGGAAGGATTTTTGAAAATCGGTTTTCAAAACCCTTGAAAACCCAAATGGGTTTTTGAGAACCGGTTCTCAAAAACCCTTCAAAAAAAATAGGGCAGAAAACCCATTAGGAAAACCTAACAAGAGAGGATTTTCGAAACCCGGTTCCGAAAACCCAAACGAACAAGCCTAGCGTTTCGATCACACAATTATCAACGTCCAACAAAAATGATTTTCCGCTTGGATGATTTGCTGAACGGTTTTATACATGAACGGATTTGAACTTTTGATCCATAATGGATGAGCCCAATATGAAAAGCCCACAATGTTAAAAGGGACGCACGGGAGACATGATAGAAACAATTAAGATGACTTTTATATGCATAGCCATAGGGTCATAGAGTTGCAAACAAGCTGAGTTCGAAACGAGTTGCGAGACTTTCGAGCTCGATTCATTCAAAATTTAGGTGAAGCCGAGATCTAATAATCGAGCTTGTTAGTATTTTTTAAAGAGAATAAATTACTTCCGCCTACGATGGAAACAAATGTTTCATCCAAATCAATCACAGCGATCCGCGTAATAGTGTACTATCACACGGGACCACTGTAATTGATCCGCGGTGGAAATAATATTTTCTCTTTTTGAAACTGGAGTTCGAGCTCAATTTCATACTCTCTAATAAATGTTTAATACAATAGAATAAATCGCTACGCATACTATTCTATAACAAGTGTACTATATATAAATCAGTTTCGTATTTGTGAGCCTTTTCGAGCCGAATTTTAATTAACTCGAACTCGGCTTATTTACAAAACGAATCCAAAAATATTGCTCGTGCTAGTTTATCAACTTTAACCAAGCAAGGTCGATAGAGCTCTTACCGACCAAAGTATATGACGCCATGACGGTGTATGTTTATGTGATTTTTCAATCAGCTAGTGGATAGAAATAAATTAGATACTTAATGTTTTGACAATTATAAACGGACAAGGTCAAGGGTGGAAATTCAGGCTCCATTCCATTAACTCAAAAAGCCTAAAAGTCAGCTTATTTCGATTCTCAAGATAGGTCATTTTCTCACAAAACATAAACACAAAAAGCCAAAAAGTTAATAAGCCAATAAGCCAGCCTTTAGAACACCCCCTCAATCTTCCAATCATATTCTATGAATGCGAAACAAACATGATATTAACAACCCTAATCTTTAATCCTAAGCAAAACAAACATGAAAATTAAAATATCAACCTCACTATTAATCATTCTCACTACGAATCCCAATATTAATCCTTATCTCATTAACAATCCCATCAAATTTATAATGGTTATCAAACAAGCCCTATAGAAGCTTGCGAACAACTTTTTTGTTTGCAACCGTAGCCCTGCATGGGAAGGGAAAGTGCGATGGAAGAAGTGCCCCCCACCCATCATGTTCTGTATGGCTTATCATTTAAGTTTCTCAACAGTTCCGAGGGGATAAGTCGTGGCGGCCGCCACTACAAGGTTTTTCAAAGATGTAATTATCACATGCAAATTAAATTTTTATCCCTAAATTATATAGACTCGCCACCGCTAAATTTTTTTAATCTTTCATCTTCATAATACAGTTTATCTTTTTATTTTTTAAATACATATTTTCACCACCACAAAGATAAAATTTTGACTCCGTCCCTAGTTTCATTGTGATTGCTCCAGGATAGGAACAGCACTCCCCAAAATTGTCCTAAAATAACGGTGCACCAATAGTACATAGATTGGCATGTGGGTTCCACTTACGACTCTCACACAAATGGAGACAAGGGGTTGATGCAGTGCACCCCATGCACAGCACCTGCTGTGCACTATTCGGGTCGTTCGTTGCTCGGATGGACGGTCCAGATTTCACCTCGGCACCTTTGCATCCGAACCGTTCGTTACCGTGCGTGCAAGATCAAATCTAAGCCGTCCATCCGAGCAACGGATGGTCCGGATGGTGCACAGCACCTGCTATGCATGGGGCTGCACAGCAGCAACCCCAAATCCCACACAAATGGTCCGGTCCATTTATTAATTTTAAAATAATTTTTCGAATATCCTTGAAAAAAAAAATCAGCTAAATCGAATAATTATAAGTGTTTGATCCAATGTATCAATTTTTCATTCAGAATTCATGCACTTGCAGTTATCCGATTGAACTGATTATACACCAAACCACTAGAAAAATATTTAAAAGTAATAGTAAGCGATTTGAATCATTTATATGTAAGGAAAAATTTTACCCAAACGTGGAACCTAAATGTTGCATCCGGGCTGTCCAAAAGTGTATTAGACGGCCGAGATTAAAACACCATCTCTCCTCACCATCTCTCCTCTTTCTCTCTCCTTTTTCTCTCTCCAAATCCGGACCGTTCAAAGCCAAAATAGACGGCCTAGATACGCCGACTGGGTACAACGTGGTATCCTGTAGGTACTGAAAAATTGCTCGTAAGAAAAAATTTAAGTAGACCCCACGCGCCATTTTGTCCACGATCGGTGCAATTAATCTCGTTAGTACCCATTGTTGAACTACAAATACAAAATTATGAGTGAGAAGACCTTAACCATTGCCACAACTACCTTCCCCTGCCACTACCCGAGTCCTGCAAATTCCTCACTAGTCACTACCCCAGTCCTACGAATTCGTTCACACTGCCACCACCGGGGCGGATCCATGAAGAGGCCGGGTGACCCCCTCCTTTTTATTTTGGAGTATATTTTTCATAGATATTTTTAAAAAAGTTATAAGATTGTAAAAACAATTTTCATTTTGAAAAAATACTAAATTATACTGAATTATACCATGCGATAATAATATTACAGTTGTCAATTGATATAATATAAACAATAGTCGAAATTATTTTTTTTCATTTACCAAAACTGACCAAGAAAACTCGAATGACTAGATTTAATCTCGAAACAAAATACAGAACCAAGATTTCTTTCATAATTTGGTCCCCTCCGATTTCGATTCCTGGCTCCGCCATTGGCCACCACCTTTCCCATTATTAAGTTTCCATTTCTTGTGCGGTACATGCATTTTCCATGACTAATTAAATTAAAAAGGTATCTCATCTACTTTGCTAAAACACATGAGCACATATTAATCTAGTACTACCACTATGAGTGGATGTGGGAGTCTCATTGTCCCACCCTCATTTAGTCAGTTTCACACATTAATCAAATTGCTTGTGTAAACACAAAAACAATGAAACAAAAAAGACTTGGTGCAATGAAAAACATAACCATTTCCACTCAGATAGTGTTCAGGAAATGCTCCACTCTCAACCCAGGCAACTGAGGGGCGATATATATACTCGGTGTTGGACTTACGAGAAAGAGCTGATCAGTTGTTTATTACGAGAGTTTTGCATTTTTTTTCGGGACTATCTTTGTACGTCACTGTATTGGTCTTCAAAATTAATCGAGCAAGGGTTAAACTAGTCCGAGTTAAAAAGAAAAAAAAAAGGAAAAGGAAAAGGGCCCCGGGACCATAGGAAATTAAGTGGTCGTCAAAACGTGTTAAGAGATAATGTTCGATATTTATAATATCCAATTAATTATGAGTATGAGTAGGCACTATAATAAATGATTTTTGTTGAAAGATGTGCCCAAAAGTGTACAGAGAAGGGAAATCCTAACAAAAGTGCAGCACATGGCATTGGCACGAGCCTTTTGCTCCGTTCCTTCCACTGTCACGGGCAAAGGTGCCATACTATGGAGGAGGATGTCGTTTGCTATCACATCACATAAAAGTTGGTGAGACTATCTCCGCTCCTTACCATTTTACTACCAAAATTTGAATAAAAGCATCCAAAAATCAACTAATCTTCTTATTACTCAAATTTGTAGGTTGTGTTTGTGATAGTCGTGGATATATATTTTAAATTCTAACTTCAATTTTGCTGCAAATTTTAGATTTCCGTAAAAACAGTTAAACATATTTACCATTGTTGTGAAATTAAGATTAAGTTGTAATAAAAGTTAGTATTGTTTACTATAACAAGTTGAATATAAGCTTAACACTGAATATCTTACCTGAAAGGCTCCAGAAGCTACCCAAACATGGCTTTCGGATTTTTGGAGTTTTCTTTCTTTTTTACATTTTAAAACCAGTAGAATTCGAGAATCTGTTATGTAGAAGTTTGATAAACACTCCAAACTGATTTTAAAAAATTAGAATCTTAAACTCGGCAAAAATAATTTATCATCTAAATACCTACTTAAGCAGGGGCGGCCCTGACATTTTGAAGGCTTAAGACGAACTTGTAAAAGGAGGGAGCTTAATAAACTATTACACTTAGAACCAAAAACAAAAATAAATAAAAAATTATTTTGGAAAGAAGCTACACCTAGGACTTGAACCAAAGACGAGTTGACAATTGGCATGCACTAATACAAGAACTCAACTTTACTTCATATAATGGAAAAACTTATATATAATATATTTCATGTCTTATGTGCAAAATGAAGCTCTAATCTGTACTCATTTTTGGGGCTTAAGACCCTGGCCTCATAGGCTTTAGTCCAAGGTCGGCCCTATTTGCAAGCCTATTTCTCTCATCCCAAATTTATAACAATGTCATTAATGATGAATTTACTAAAAAAATTCTTCGATTTGAGTATGCCCATTGAAGTGTTTCATATTAAATTAATTTTTTACTCAAATTTGAGTAAAAGTATGAGTAAGGCTTGGAGAGCATCCTAGTGACCTCCTAAAATGACTCCTACTAAGGCTCCTAGGTGACTTGAACAAGGTTAATAAATCGTAGTACCTCTTCACATTGGTGTTACAATGGACTCTTTACAGTAACTCCTAAGGTAGACTCCTAGTTGTTTTTTCTTTTTGCTTGCCAATCGGTAAGAAATTTATTGATCAAAATGAAACAGGATCTAAGGTGGCTTCTCTAAAAATTCAATCCGGGAAATTCCCCTGCCAGGTTGTAGGGATAGCCAACAAAAGGGCATGCAGCATACTTGGCAATAACATTAGCTACCCTCTTTTGCAGAACAAAACTAAAAGAACATGAATTAAAATGAGTCGCTAAATTAGCAGAATCTTTAATGACCACTTCTAAACTAGCATTGACATTAGAAGCCCCTTGCAACATCTGAATCACCGTTTATGCATCTCCTTCCACAAATGTAGTCCTTTTCCATCCTAATTTGTCTGCTAAGTTTAATAGGAGGAAGTTGGGAGGGATGAGAAGAGAGAGAGGGAAATAGGGCCCACTTAAGTTTTTGTGCATAAACAAAATCTAGGATACACTTAAGGAGCCAATTCTAAAGAGCCTGTTAGAGTTAGGGCCGGCTAAGGGGTAAGCCTAGCAAGCCCCTAGCCTGGGGCCAAAAATACAAATCGAACAAATTTTTTTATAACAAATACACTATCCAACAACATTATTGTCACGCCCTCAATTTCAAAAACAATAAATAATTCATTTTCTCAAATAATAAATCCCAACTTTCATAACTTTACTAACAAAAGTCTCACCACACAGTTCCAATTACATAAAGAACAATCAAAGTCTAAGTCGGATACCTGTACCCCATAATAGGACATGAATAAAAAAAAATGCTAAGTTATCACATTTGTCCAAGTCAAAAGAGTAAAATGAGATACAAGTTTATCTGCTCAAAACAAGTTCATTATATGATCAAATGATCCTTTCATGCATGCTTTCAAAAGATGCTACACATTTCATGCACTCCACTTCATGCTCCTTAACGCGTACCTGAAAATGATAGAGTG
The DNA here is from genome assembly GCA_036023075.1 of Gaultheria prostrata. Taxonomy (NCBI): domain Eukaryota; kingdom Viridiplantae; phylum Streptophyta; class Magnoliopsida; order Ericales; family Ericaceae; genus Gaultheria; species Gaultheria prostrata. The sequence goes on along the minus strand of JAXBDA010002739.1, from coordinate 11,036 downwards.
AGCTACACTAGCCCAGTAGAAAAATCTTCTAATATTGCTAAATGCAAATGGAATGAAATGAGCACATGGATGCAACGAGGTACAAGACAAGAAATGAACAAATAGGGCAAACTCACGATCATATAGGAGTCTAATGTCCACGTGCTCATAAAACTACTTTTCGTCAATGAAAACCCTTTTTGAAAACTCGATGTGTCCATATTACATTTTCTGTTATAAACTCCTTTTCATCATATCCCTCGTGTCAACAAACATTTCATTAATAACCCGTTAACAATAACTCTCACCACATCATTCTCAAATTCACAATTCTTTCATCACTCATTTATCTCAATAATGATCTTTCTTATTCTCATTACCCACTCAGGAATATTGGGACCCGTATTCCCTTGTCAAGATTCATGGCCTTAATACCCCTGCCATGATTCACAAATCCTTATACTCATATGTAATAACCCGAATTTTCGTAAATAAAAATTTGAATTATAATTTTAATAATTATAATTTTCTTGGAAAATTATTTAATCGTCAATTGATTTATTTAAATTAGTGTATATCCGTCCGCGTGATTAAGTACAAATGCCAAGGACGATACGGTAATTTAGCTAGCATGAAACCCTAACCCTACGCTTATGTTACTTTGCATGTGTCACCTCCGCTTACATCATCACCTAGCCTTATCTTGAATTAAATGTCTATGATTCACCCCTTTAATGCCTTGATTTTGTGTAAGTTGTATATATAAGAGAGAGAGAGAGAGAGAGAGAGAGAGAGAGAGAGAGAGAGAGAGAGGTCAATTATTGCACCCAATTGGACAACTTCCAAATTTGACCAAGTCTCCCAATTTTGACTTACATGTAAGACATACTTACCATAGTGTACTTTCCATTAATAGAAGAGTTCCTCCTCGGGAGACAATCTATCACTGACGCGCCTAAGATTTCCTAGCTTATAGCTTCCTATCATTTAACAGTACAATTTGTTCCGGAAGCTTACGTAGTCGCGTATAATCGGCACTGCGAAATGTGACTAGCTAAATTCCCTTACATTATTGAGAGAATCTCATGATGACACCTATTTAATTGCATGACGCGCCTATAGATATAGTAGCCTTCATTGCTTTGCAGTACAATTTACACCGAAAATGTAGTTAGTCGCGTAGAAACTGCACTGTGAGACTTTGTAGTCAATTAATTCCCCATGCATCATTGGTATAGCTACTAACATAGCCTTATCTTCAACTTAGTAGCCTTTATTGGCTCGCAGTGTAAATTAGTCCGGAAATTAGCCAATCGCGTAGAGATTACACCGTAAAACTCCGTAGTCACCCTTGAATTATTGGACTAGCCTCATAATGACCTAGAAAGGCATATATTCCCTCATTAATATCGCGTCATAAGATAGCATAACCTTTATGCATAGCCTTTATAGCTACGTGATAAACACAGTGCAATTTTGTACCGGAAACTAGGTTAGTCACGTGTATTCTACACTGCGAAACTTCATAGTCATAAAAAACCCCACGCATTATTGTTGTACCTATCCATCTAGTGTCATAACTAGCCTATTAACCTACCCCGTATGATGACGCACCTATAGAGGTAGGTAATGATGAGATTCCCGAGCATTTAATGGAGGAAATTACAATTTCCTAAAGGGATGGCCGGCTATACCAAGGGGGGAGGGAGCTCCATGTGTTTCCTATAAACACGACCCCAATCCTTCATAGTACTTTCACACCAAAATCTCCTCTCAATCTTGTAGTGCAAAGTAGTAGCTTTTAGTAGTTTTGTAATAGTTTTCTTGAAGAAAGTCTTGAAGTTCTTGAGTGTTCTTCACAAAACTCAATGAAACTCATCCTCCACCACCACTAGCCGCCACCCTCCACCACCCAAAAGCCGCCCTTCGATCTTAGTTTAGTAGTTCCGGTAGTAGCTCCCGCGTTTCTAAGAAAGTCTATTTTCTTTTCGACGCCGTTACTCCGTCCGTCTACCGCTAGCTTTGTCTACATCTGATTGAACCCGGAATACGGTAATAATCTTTATCTAAGTTCTACTAGTTATTTTAGTGCAAGTTTAATTTTTAGTAATGTTATAATGCCCGGTTTAAAAATTAAAGTTAGTAGTTTACGTTTTCTAAAAAGAAAAGAGTTGTGATTCTAAAAATACTTTCTCGAGCCTACGTAGTCGTTATAATGCCCGAATGGAAAATGATATTTCAAATTTAAGTCGTTATAATGCCCAATTGATTTTTGAAAAAATATGTGAACGGTTGCATTTTTACAAAGGCGAAATTATCGGCAAATGGAAATTTTTTCTGAAAAAGACTACGAGGAATATTTTTTGGAAATGATAAATGTTTTATGACTAGCTTGAGACTGTGGAATGACCCAAGGCTAACACCCTTGAAAGTATGTCTAGAATGAGGATGGGTGCTATTATCTGGATATTCTAACCCCCTCTGCCAGGGACTTTCCTGGTTATTCTATTGTCGAGAGAAGGTCGCTAAAAGAGAAATGATATTTAAAGAGACACATTTTTACGAGGAAATACTGAATTATGAAAAAAAACACGTTTTACGAGGAAAAGCTGATTTTTGAAACACAATTTACGAGGAAGTTATATTTTTACAAAAAGAGTTTTTGAAACCCGTTGCATATTCACTACACGATACGAGAATTACACAACACGATTTTCGAGATGAATAGTTGACACGAGGAAAAGAGATGAGAATGAAAATGTGATGAGAATGAAATGAGATGAGAATGGAAACGGAGAATTCGTAATAATGATAATGAATACGGTGATGCAACTTTAGTAACGCCCTTCACGTAGTTACGGTCTGTGATGTGGTTAGGACTAAAGGTACGGTAGTGCCGCTGTAGCACCGCCCTTCATGTAGTTGCGGTCCATGATGTGGTAAGGGCTAAAGCGTGTACAACAGCATGGTGGATAAAACTTTGTATCACGTAGATGCGGTCTATGATACAAGGTGGCTGGATTGTATCACGTAGGTGGGGTCCATGATACAATACGGTTGAAGCTATATTTGTGATAGTCACATAGTGGATTAAGCTTTGTATCACATAGATGCGGTCCCTGATACAAGGTAGCTGAATTGTATCGCGTAGATGAGGTCCACGATACAATACGATTGAAGCTATGTTTGTGTGTGATGCGGGGTGAGTGGACTTTGTATCACGTAGATGTGGTCCATGATACAAAGCAACCGGATCCTCGAGCGGAAAGGTTGGTGAAAGACGGGCCAATAACGTTCGAGTGAACTGTAAGCCCGGTGGTCGGAAGCAGTCCAAGCTTTAATAAATTTGAGGAAGAATGCTTATGATGATAATGAGAAATGTGACGAGCTTTGATTTGTATTGACATTGGCATAAGCATATCTACATTGACATTGTCACTCATATATTCACGAAAACTGTTTTATGAGTTAACTCCTGTCCTTATTTTCTATCAAACATATATTGTTCTAGAATTGCTAGTTAGAGGGTTGGGTAGAGTTATTGCTGGACGTTTTCGCTCACGGTGTTGCACTTGTGTAACCCTGGCATAATACCACGATGTTGCCTGGCGACTCTGACATATTATGCCAGACTATAGAGATGAACATGGGGAATTCTACAACTTGGGAGCATATGGAGCTGGACAGGACACTGCCGGGGGCTGACGGCTGTGCAAGGAATTAGAAGAAATCCTAGTTGATCCTGTTTTCAATAAATGTATTTGGAAATGAGAATTATGTAATTTCCGAGGTGGAAACTTGTTGTAAGACTTATTTATTATTTTATAATAAATATAACGTTCCCAAAAATTAGGGCCGTTATATCATATCCAAGAATACACCAATTGGTGGTGCCATCAACTGCACCGATTTGCGGTGCTATTAGCCAAGATTCACTCACGGGCCTTGTCACCCATGTCGTCAACACACCTAATGATGGTGCTAGTAATAACATTCAAATATTGGTCGAGATTCAAGGGCCACGTCACCCATGCCCATCAACACACCTAATGGTGGTGCTAGTAATAACATTCAAATATTTCAAATATACCTCTTTCTTTCCAAAACTCCAAATGTCAATTATTCAATCTCGAAATATAAACAAGTGTTACGCACACATCCACCTTTAACATATAATGACTCGTCTTTTCTCGAATAACCATGTGTCTTCTCATTTCTTTCAAAGACGCGTCCATATGTCTAATATGTATTTAATCACGAGTTGTTCACTTCCAACCCCAAAGAGTTGTCCACATACCTCACACGACCTCACCAAGTGTCAATTAATCAATTTAGAAATCATTATGTACGTTACACACCCCGTACACACAAGGTACAACTTCATATCATTAGTTGTAATATCACGTGTCCCATTTTGTGTCCAACCTCTATAATTCGTTATGCTTATAGTCTAACTCTATGATATGTCCACTTCGCTACTACATATCCAACACCTATCTATCCACGAGTGTCCATTGTGTGTTGCTAACTAATCAACCAATTTAGTTTATAGACGGATTTGCATAATTGAACATGTGTAAAAGAGCATCAAACAATATCACAAGCATTCGACAAAACGGTGAAGACAGAGGGCCAAACAAGTACCACGAGAAGACCCTGATCAAATATCAAGGAGGAAACCAAAACTGTGAAAACCATTCGGACAGTCGGAGTGACTCGTCCGGATGGAAATTCCAGTGGACAGGGAACATGAAGAGTTTTCTGCAGATTTTTGGTATGTCACCCAAGCTCAACAACAAAGGTCAAAACCAAAAATTTTATTCTACAACCAACCAAAGTGCACATAGGAGAGACTCTATTTCAGCAATTAAAGGGAATCAAACAACCAAGATGCAAGATCCATCAATAGCTTAGATCAAAACCTAAAAAGTAAATGGGTTTTCAACATAATCAAGAAAGCATGATCAAACAAGAGATAAATGGCACAAATCAACCATAACACTTAGAAATAGAAGAAAAGAGATCCCTACCTCAAGAAAGTGGACAACCAAGCTCCAAACCAAAACCCAAGCAAACCCTAGCTGCCAAGGTTTGAATCTTACCAAATATGACCTCCCGAAGCAAATGCATGCAAAACCTGGGTTGAAATAATGTAAGGAGGAAGGATTTGTGAAGGATTTATGAAGGGTTTGAGTGTATGTGGTGGATTTGAGAGAGAGCTTGAGGAAAATCAAGAGAGAGAGAAAGGGAGAGGAGGGGCCCGGCTCTTGTGGGAAAGGAGGGAATAAATTTTCTCTATTTTCCTCACCCTTTTATAGTGCCACTACACTCACCCCCCTCTTAGTTCTAATGTGTTTCATTTGATACCCAAATCAAACTAAATTTCACATTGAGCCACACTCTAATTCTTAAATGTAATTTCATAAATTTTCCCAATTAAATTCAAAAAGTTTTTTGTGAAATTCCGGTCTTCACAATTACAAATTTCCAATTGTGGCCTAGTGGATGGTTAAAAAATCATAGCTAGAAACCAACTTTACTTTTTTTAAACTCGTGTCATGGTGCAAGGTAACTCTTTTAATATGAAGGCTTAAAGTTTATTTTGGGTGATTATATTTTATTGGCATGATTTTCTTTTTTTATCTTTCATTCAAATATTTGTACTTTTGCATTGATCTTGGTTGGAATACTTCAAATTGATAAAAAAAAAATTAATTGTATATTTGAGAATACAAATTAAATTTTTTACTTTTTAGAATCCTCTCGTCGAGATGAATGATTAATCCAAAAAATAATCTAAAAAAGTAGAAAAGATAAAAAATAATTAGAAAGAATGGGGAACTTCTAAATAATGTTACAAAACATATGTTTTCTTTACTGATATTTAAATTATTCAGTTTAAATATTTAAAATAAAGATAATTAAAGAAAGGAAATGGTATTTTTGTCCTTAATGTTGTCCTATGATCGGAACCTTTTAAAACTTTGGTGCACATTTTATATATTTCTTGTTCCTTTCGTCGTGATCCATAATTAATCTAAAAGATGATGATGAAAAGTTTTAAAAAAATTAGGAAAAGTAAATAATAATAAAATACTAGAGCAAAAATTTAGGGAGAAAAGTTAACCGTACATTGTTTCGAAAAAAATGGATGAGAAATTATTTTCTTTGAATCGAATCGAGCTTATTATAAAGCACTATAATCGGGGTTATATTTTTATTTTGATTTGTTCATGTAATTCAAGCTAAAAATACAATGTAAGCTTGATTATTTCTTTCTTTTTACTTTATATCTTTTTTATTTTTATGACTTAATGTGAGTGGGCAACCAAGCTAGGGTTGGGTTTCAGCAACCAAACATCAGAGCCAGCCATGGTTAGGTATCCTTCCACTCTTAAATTAGCAAATCCTTAACACACAAATTTAGACCCCACTTTTACTTAGGTGACAATTTTAGGAGTCATTTCGAGAGTCAATTTTAAAGAGTTCACTAGAAATGCTCTTACAGGAGAAATTCATTTTAGCTCCTAAATTTTTTGGTTTGTTCATGAAATTTCGTCATCAAATTTCAGAAAACAAGGTTATCAATACATTACAATATTTTTATAGGAAAATGCTAGACTGAGCTGTCAATACCATAAACTGATTTTATTTTATATAGAATCTTCCACACCTTTCCCTTGCACTAGGCAATTTACTCCCTGTTTACATCTTGGTTTTTAGTTACAGAACACGGCATGACATGAATTTGAATGTGACATCCTCTTTGTGGTGGCACAAAAGTTAATCACTTAGGCCTCGTTTGTTTAACCGGAAATAAATGGATAAGATGTGAAATTTCTTAGGATATGGACAAAATATGAAATTCTTGGGTATTGCTTATGATATCAATAGGTAGAGAAAATTCATATCCGGTGTTTGTGTTCAACGAGATATAGCCATTGGAAAGCACTTTTTTGTACTAATATGGGGAAATTCCATCCAAATCCCCCCCCCCCCCGGGATTTTATATCCCGTACGGATTGGGATAAAAATTTACATGAGATTTCAAATCCCATCCACAATAAGAATAACAAACATGAGATTTTGGGTCACACTCCATCCCAGCCCCAAATAACAAACAAACGAGAATATTACAAAGCAAAATTTTCAAACTTATCATCAAGAAATTTTGCTGCTCGAGGAACTTCAAAACTGACAATACAGATGAATATTTTTAGAAATTAACATGAGAAAATTTGAATTTGCGGTTACATCAAATTACAAACAAATTTCATTATACTGTATCAGTTTCAATCGGCCCGCTCCTTACGTAAATTAATTGTGCACCGAAGTTATATATTTTTATTTGATCATTCATGCAAGAATCTTAAATTCCACTTGTTGGACTTTAAAGAGAATATCAAAGTAGAAAGAATTGTCTCAAAAAACTAAATTGGAACACACTATTTCACACTCAATTTTATTGTTCGAAAAAATGGGATTAATCCAGGAGTGCGTAAATATCATATTACTAACTTCTATACGTTGAACAATTTCACCGTAGGTGGTTACCGATACCATACATTTCTTGACATAATACATCTCACATTTTTTTGTATTGACTATCTAATATATTGATTATTATTATTTTTAACTTAAGTCAACTATTTATTATATCCACTAAAGCGTTATGTGCAACCAAAAGAAAAGGCAAAATAAAAACAGATAATTTTTTAAATCATATCCCGTGTTGGGATTTTTGAATCAAAGCTAATAGACTTTAGCCCAAGTGAAATATCTTGTAAGTGGTGGCTAGCTTATGCGGGAGAACTCTTGCATGCCCCATATTGTATCTCGGAATCGGCTCTCATTTCCCCTTTCCCATGTAATAAATTAGGAATGACGAATGATAAAAAAAAAAACTGAGATATCTTGGCTTTAAATCTCGCTACCGGTGATATAGTATTGCCAGAGCTGGTCCTGACTTTTTGGAGGCTTAAAGTGAAAACTAAAAAGAGGCCTTTTTTTAATGTAAGTAGGTAAATTACAATTCCGAAAATAAATACTACTATTCATCAATAATAATAAAAAAACCCTAAAACGATGTACATTTGTTTTAATTTAAAATCAGGCCTTATATACGAAGTACATTTTTTTTTTTTGTAATACAAAAGATACCGAGAGGTATTAAATATGGAGGCCCTTGAAATTCGTAGTTTTTTTTGTTTTTTGTTTTGGGGGGGGGTTCTAAATCGACTGCAACACTTGGTTTTGCTCTGGGCCAGCTCTGAGTATTGCAATGGTGGTTTACATCCTAGTCCCCTTCCCCCTAGATATAGAATAATGTATGTCGTCCCAACATTAGGAAAAGGAAAAAGGAAGTTTCTGAATCAAAGAGGCCTTAATCAAATTGAAAGTTGCAAGAACATGAAACGAAACGTGGAGTGTGTTTTGTTTGAGCATCTCCTATCAATCTCTATATCTCTTTTTTATAGACCGGATGTGACATATTGATGGAAGATTTCGTAATTCACTCTGTCTTTTGTGAGAGAATATTGGGGGGACCTATTGTCCTTTTAGATATTTAGAGACCAAAATAATTGTGCACCTCTATTTTGGTCTCTAAATCTCTAAAAAAGACGATGATTCCATCCAAAAAGTTAAAGAAAAAAATTGAAGAAAATATGAATAAATTATAGAATCTTCCCTCATTATATAACATCCGGTCTCCGAAATAAAAATATAGAACTTATAGGAGATGCTGTCAAGTAACCCAAATGCAGACTGGAGTCCAGATCAAGGCTTTGCTAGATTCTGATTGAGTATATGAACCAAATCCAGCAAAGGATGACCAAACCCGCCCAATGATTTAGCAACAATCAACGTGTTATATATTGAACATTTCCCGGATTTTAACCCCGAAAACTCAGGGTTGGAACAATGACCAAATCTTCTCTTGGACCTAGGACTTATTTATATATGTACACGTTTAAAGCTCTACATACGCCACATTGGGGAAGACACTTAGGAGTAGTTATTATTTTTTATAATGCAGTGTCTCGGACCAGTTTGTGCATACCTTAGATTAATTCTTATAACCTTTGTTTTATACGCATAGGTGGCTCTGGAATAGCTAATAAGGATAATCGAATCTGAAATTCTTGGAGGAAGCAAACCCGTAAATCTCAAACGAAGAGAATTGGCCGTGGCCAACCTTGCAGTTGGGATCGGATCAAATTGGGACTTGGGTGGGTGTTGTGAACCTAGGTGCTATGCACCATGTTGTGCACACTTCGGCTTTCCAATCATGTTTTGGACAGCTTGGATGCATTTGGCAATTTTGATTTAATTTTATCGGTAAAAAATCAAAACACATTCGGACCGTCCAAAACACAATCGAACGGCCGAGGGGTGCACAACACGATGCATAACACCCAAGATCGAGTTATAAAATGCCAAACCAGTCCCCTTTTTAGATAAATCCGAATACCACCTTCCATTGCCACGTATCGGTGAGGAAGATCTGTTTAGGACAGCGGAAAATGTGTACAAATAGTTATTATTTACGTGTACACTCTATTAAAATCAGTTTTCTATTACTTAAAAAAAAACTCCTTAGAGTATTAGAAGGATATCATTTATTTAAAACTGTTGGATTTATACATCAAAATTAAAACCGCTCTATTTTATTATAGAGATGGTAAAAATGTAGGCTTAAACATGGTAGTTTATTAAATTCACATTAAATACGGTAATGTGATCCTCCATCACATTACGGTTAAAAAGTAGATGTATTCCGGTAAACATGGTGAGTTATGTGAAATGAAAATAGCGTTTGAATTTTGGGATGAAATTATGTTTTACCATATTTAATAAATATGGTGTTTAAAATAGTCAACTCAAATCTCAGTTAATTAGGAAATTACATTTACATAAATTATAATCAAATTCCCCGTGTAATTAGGAAACTATACTTATATGAGTCTTGCTAACGTGTGCCCAATAGACACACATTAAACATATAAATAAACAAAGAAAACACACACTTTAATACACATTTTATACTTTTCAATACACTTTCACTAATTCCTATACACTTTTCATACTTTTCAATATACTTTTTCAACTTTAATGTGTACCTATTAGGCACACGATAGCATTTTCCATATTACCTAAAGGAAATTAGGTCCCTTTGGGACTCCAACTTTTTTCAGGATATAATCATTGTACTTTTTCATTATTACAACTTGCATTTGAATGGTTCTTGACTCGTCAACAATGAAAAGGTAAAATTAAAAATTTATCAAATACATATATTAATTTTCATAAATGGACTAATATTTTGGGATAATTCAAAATGGAATGCTGGAACTTTTTTGAGACGGAGGGAGAACAATAGAATATATATACTAATATGTACCACTTTGATGTTATGAATTTATACTAAAAGCAATACTTTTATATAATGGATTAATTATTTATTAATCAGTTTATTTTATTTTTTTATGAAAATTTCTTTTATGTGCAATGTTTGCATGATACTCCCTCCGTCCCAATTTGTGTGTCAATTATTCCATTTTCTGCTACGCCTTAAATTGCTTATATCTTTCAATCTATAATGTTTTTCACGGTTTTAAAATTTTTGAATAATAGAATTAATCGTGAACATCAAACAAGATCCATATTGCATATATTTGAAGATCAATATTAAAAGATATAAGCGATCGAAAACTGACACGATTATAAAAAATTGACAAACAAAATGGGACGGAAGGAGTATTATTTTATGTTGTATCCATACCAAAGGCTATAATAGAGCCTTGGCCTAATTCCATGGCTTACCACATTTGGCTCAATTTGGACGATTTTACCCCTTCAATTTATGGCTTACCTTCTCTGATTTTGGTAATTACTGGATTTCCCTGTGGCTGTTTTGGTCTTTTGATTATTTTGTTGCACAATTGCGGAATTTCCCCTTTTGTTTTATAAGTTTCGCTTGGGTCCCCACTACTTTATATATGTTGCTTTTATATCTCTTATAAAATGTTTTGTCGAAAAACCAAATTCTTTTAATC